>AWWV01006560.1:0-106878 GCA_001974805.1 Corchorus capsularis
ATAAAGCCTAGCTAATTAATAATTATGGTAGTTATTGATTTTTTTTAATTTAGTATATCTTCATGCTTTATTTATATGATATTAATTCCTTTTGATTTGGAAGCATTCATAGGTTAAATCCTCCTAACAATATGTTTTAATTTTGAAGAATTAAACTTAATCATATAGAAGTTGATCGGCTCACGCCGGCGCGTTGAGCATTCTTGATTTGTGGCTAGCTAGTAAATTATTTTAGTTTTAGAGGTTTTTTTTCCTCTCGGTTCTTATCATATATGTGAGTAGGTGGTTATCGGCTCGAGCTGACGGGTCGAGCATTCTTGATATGTGGCTAGCAAATCATTTTAGTTATAGAGTTTTTTTTTTCTCTCGGTTCTTATCATATATGTCAGTAGGTGGTCAACAAATTCGATATTTGGAGCAGATCTTATAATTGAAGAACTAATCTGGCAAAGTAAAATAGTAGTGCCTTAAAACATGCCGTTGTAGAAATAAAAGTTTTTGCAGTTGTTGTCATACAATTTCCCATTTTTTAGAGTTGTTATCGCTTAATTTATCAAACAAAGATAGAAGGATATATTGCAATATAAGTATGGAGAAAAAACCATCTTTATAACATTATAATCATTTTTTTTAAAAAATAAGACTATAATCATTCTATTTGAACATGAAATGTATAATAATGTATTTTTTTTAAAAAAAAATCAATATTACAGATAAACTTACTTTTAAAGCCACAATTAATTGCGTTCACATTCACCTTTAGCAAAAGACCAAAAGGTAGAGTTATCCGTCTCAACATTAACCAACGTTTAGCTTTAATGTCTTTGGCTAGACCTTTCCATTGTCTATTCTTCAAGGAGGATCTTTCCACCTCAAAGCAAAAAGAAAATATGAAACAAATTCAAAAATTTGCAAATATAAGAATAAAATAAAATTAAAGAGATATGAAAAGAAGTCGCCAATTTTGCTTAAAGGAACTCCATGAATGGCTAGTAAAGCCAATGCCCTTGTTGTTGCTGTGGTGGGTTTATGCAAGAGCTTCTTCGAGTGAAAGAAATTGACTTTAGACTCCTCCTGCATTCTCAGCATCTTGGCAACTTTACGAAACTTGCAGGCATCATCATTCTTAAAGAATGGCTCCGTTGTCACCCATTCATCATAGGAATCACCATTGAAGCATCCAAACTCCAAAAACTTCTCAATCCCTAGGAAATCTTGATTCTCACATCTCAAAATCTCAATTGGAGGAGATTTATCAACCAAATTGGCTTTAGATGAGGAGTTTTCACTTAAAGTTGGCTTGGGAAGGAGTTGAGGTTGATCCACTAAAGAAGTTATGTCTTCAAGTTCATCTAGGCAAAGTGTTGTTTCGACCTCTATGAAGGTCCTTTCCAGAGGTTGAATTAGGAGATTTTCTGAATTCTGCCCAGTTCAACCCTTAATAAGGTCCAATTCGACCTTCTCGAAGGTTGAAATAGAGTTCGTTTTCTCTTCTTTTTCAGCTTTATCCTCAACTTGATTCACTTCCCATGCTTCATTTTCTTCTTCCTCAAGGGCATTGAGGTAAGCTTCGATCCTTCCTAAGGAAACAATAATTTCCCCCATTTGATTCTTAATGTTTGTGAGCTCTTCATCATGTCTCAACAAGGTCTCATTTCTTTTCAACTGACTCTCAGTCAACTTCTGCAAAATTGCTTCCAAATTCGAGTTCTGCAAAAGACCAAAAGGTAGAGTTATCCATCTCAACATTAACCAACGTTTAGCTTTAATGTCTTTGGCTAGACCTTTCCATTGTCTATTCTTCAAGGAGGATCTTTCCACCTCAAAGCAAAAAGAAAATATGAAACAAATTCAAAAATTTGCAAATATAAGAATAAAATAAAATTAAAGAGATATGGAAAGAAGTCGCCAATTTTGCTTAAAGGAACTCCATGAATGGCTAGTAAAGCCAATGCCCTTGTTGTTGCTGTGGTGGGTTTATGCAAGAGCTTCTTCGAGTGAAAGAAATTGACTTTAGACTCCTCCTGCATTCTCAGCATCTTGGCAACTTTACGAAACTTGCAGGCATCATCATTCTTAAAGAATGGCTCCGTTGTCACCCATTCATCATAGGAATCACCATTGAAGCATCCAAACTCCAAAAACTTCTCAATCCCTAGGAAATCTTGATTCTCACATCTCAAAATCTCAATTGGAGGAGATTTATCAACCAAATTGGCTTTAGATGAGGAGTTTTCACTTAAAGTTGGCTTGGGAAGGAGTTGAGGTTGATCCACTAAAGAAGTTATGTCTTCAAGTTCATCTAGGCAAAGTGTTGTTTCGACCTCTATGAAGGTCCATTCCAGAGGTTGAATTAGGAGATTTTCTGAATTCTGCCCAGTTCAACCCTTAATAAGGTCCAATTCGACCTTCTCGAAGGTTGAAATAGAGTTCGTTTTCTCTTCTTTTTTCAGCTTTATCCTCAACTTGATTCACTTCCCATGCTTCATTTTCTTCTTCCTCAAGGGCATTGAGGTAAGCTTCGATCCTTCCTAAGGAAACAATAATTTCCCCCATTTGATTCTTAATGTTTGTGAGCTCTTCATCATGTCTCAACAAGGTCTATTTCTTTTCAACTGACTCTCAGTCAACTTCTGCAAAATTGCTTCCAAATTCGAGTTCTGCAAAAGACCAAAAGGTAGAGTTATCCATCTCAACATTAACCAACGTTTAGCTTTAATGTCTTTGGCTAGACCTTTCCATTGTCTATTCTTCAAGGAGGATCTTTCCACCTCAAAGCAAAAAGAAAATATGAAACAAATTCAAAAATTTGCAAATATAAGAATAAAATAAAATTAAAGAGATATGGAAAGAAGTCGCCAATTTTGCTTAAAGGAACTCCATGAATGGCTAGTAAAGCCAATGCCCTTGTTGTTGCTATGGTGGGTTTGTGCAAGAGCTTCTTCAAGTGAAAGAAATTGACTTTAGACTCCTCCTGCATTCTCAGCATCTTGGCAACTTTACGAAACTTGCAGGCATCATCATTCTTAAAGAATGGCTCCGTTGTCACCCATTCATCATAGGAATCACCATTGAAGCATCCAAACTCCAAAAACTTCTCAATCCCTAGGAAATCTTGATTCTCACATCTCAAAATCTCAATTGGAGGAGATTTATCAACCAAATTGGCTTTAGATGAGGAGTTTTCACTTAAAGTTGGCTTGGGAAGGAGTTGAGGTTGATCCACTAAAGAAGTTATGTCTTCAAGTTCATCTAGGCAAAGTGTTGTTTCGACCTCTATGAAGGTCCTTTCCAGAGGTTGAATTAGGAGATTTTCTGAATTCTGCCCAGTTCGACCCTTAATAAGGTCCAATTCGACCTTCTCGAAGGTTGAAATAGAGTTCGTTTTCTCTTCTTTTTCAGCTTTATCCTCAACTTGATTCACTTCCCATGCTTCATTTTCTTCTTCCTCAAGGGCATTGAGGTAAGCTTCGATCCTTCCTAAGGAAACAACAATTTCCCCCATTTGATTCTTAATGTTTGTGAGCTCTTCATCATGTCTCAACAAGGTCTCATTTCTTTTCAACTGACTCTCAGTCAACTTCTGCAAAATTGCTTCCAAATTCGAGTTCTGCTCATGATTTGTTGGTTGAGTTTGAAAATGTTGTGAGAATTGAATTTGTTGTTCGTCCAATTGGTGATATCTTGCGTATGGTTCATAGTAGGAACTATGAAAATGTTGATCTCCATATTGCTCATATGGTGGATAATCTTCATAACCTGAATTGTAAGAACAATGGTTGTAATAAGGTTCATAATAAGAAAATCCATTATAAGAACTAAATTGCTCCATAATAAAGGAAAACAAATTAAGTTCAAGAAACGAGGAAACCAAATTTTGCCAATAATCCTTCAAGTCTCGAATGAAAGGGTGACTTGAATAGCAGCGCCTAATGCCTAAACCTGCAAAGTTACAAAAAGAACACCAAAAACAAAAACACAAAAATAAAGTAAAGTAGTAAAACAAACCAACTCCCCGACAACGGCGCCAAAATTTGATGGGTGTCGTTTACCACCAAAAATAAATTAACTAAACTATCCTATAGACAGGGTAAGTTCAGGTCGATCCCACAGAGAGTTGTGTAAACTACTTTACTCTAATTAATCCTAAAACTAACAATTTTTGGGGTTTTGTAAATTAAGGAACAATAAAATAAATAAACAAGAAAATAATAAAATTAAGCAACAAGATAAATAAATACTCCAATCCCAGGCATCGACTATTCAGGTTGATCTGATCATTGAAACAAAAGATATTAACATATTCATCAAGATAGAAGGCGTAGATTAACAACAAACGCTAATTAATCCCATGTATTCACCACAATACTAATTAAAGCGAACGCTATTAACTAGCCTAATTGAGGTCCTAACCTTATGGTAAACGCACAATAGAATTCAAGATTCAACAGAATTAAGCATAGTGAATTATAGCCTACATAAATAACACTCCCCAAACGGTCAAGCATTCAATTTGCATTCATGAGTTCCTAGTGATTCTCAGTTACCCTTCAATAACTCCCAATCAACTAGTTGCTACCATGTGAAACCCAACCGAACGGTATAGAATTCCAACTAGCAATAGATTTATAATCATAATTAATAAGTTGCGCACCAAATCAAATAGAAATCATAAAAACATAAAGATAAAATCTGAAATCATAAAATACCAAGATAAATAATCAGGTTAAGAACATAAATCTCACAAATCAACCTAAAAGTCTAAGCATGGAATTAGAGAGAAAAACTTATCTCATAATTGATGAAAACCAGGAACAAGAAAAGTAGAAGAGAGAAGAATAGAAGAGATTGTCTTGAGTTGTGTACAAAGGCTTCCTTTATATAGGGGTTAAAACCTAATCCTAAAATAACTAGGAAATAAATAAATAACTAATAAATAAGTTTGAAATCCTAAAAAGACTAGGAAAATAGCTAACTATGGTCTAGATATAACCCATAAGTCGTGGGATTTAATTTATGATCAAATCTGGAGAAAACCCCATTGAAAATAGGAAAATTTACCAAAAATCGCAATCTGTCAGGAACCTCCCCGTTCGCGGCAAGGGTACCTCCCCACTTTCGGGTAACCTCAGAAAATTATTTGCTTCCAAGAGCTTGACGGGTTCGGCATGGGTGCCTCCCCACTCACGGGGAGCATCAAAAACTTCATCATTTGCTTCTTTACTTGTTTTGCAATTCCATCGCGTCTAGGATGCTGTCCACTCCGTTTCCAAATCCTAAGATCCAAAAAGCTTCTCCAAATACTTCACAAAATCACCTTGAATTGTCCTATTTCATCATTAGCATCTTCAAAAGTATATATAAGACAAAAACAAAGCAACTAGGTAGAAATGAAACAAGATAGACATTAAGCATAGATAACTAAGTAAAATAAATGTCTATCAGTAGGACTTGTAAGTTTCACGAGTTTGCTCTTAACTTCAAACTATGAAGATTGAGCATATAAAGATCTTATAAAGCACAAACACAAGTTATTGATTTCAATATTTGTTAAAGCTAAAGGAAGGATAAAAATCCTCTCCCCCCATTTTTGGTGCCCCATTGTGCCTCATCTACCAAATAATGATACGTGTCCTTTTTCAGTTTTTAAAGTTATTCTTTTATATATATATATATATATTCATTCTAAAATCCTATCGGGAATGTATTAAAATTTAGGACTAACCCTTATATATAATTATTTGTTGTTAATTTGGGACTAAACCTGGTTTTAATTAGGATTTTTATTATTTGTTAAAACTCAAAAATAAACAAAGTATAATACTGGAGACACGTAGCGTAATTTGGTGGATGAGACACAATAGAGCACAAAAAATGGGAGGAGGGGATTTTAATTCCTAAAAGAAAAGAGAAGGATTTAAGACCACCCCACAATGAATATTTTATTGTATAAAAAAAACAATGAATATTTTATACAACTTTCTTACGTGCCTTTTCTATTTCGATCGATCCCATTTTAAGTCTTTTTGCACTTTAATTAATACTCCATATAGATCACAAAAGTTTACAAAAAGAACCAAAAATAAGGAGCACTGTTTCTTAATTACAATATATATTGTGTGTATATATATATATACACGGCCGAGAAATTATTAGGTGAGACGGACCCACCACGTCATTTATGGGACCAACCAATGATATAAAGACAACTCATCAATTTTCTAAAACCCTATCCCAATAAAATCTCAAATTTGGGGACTTACCCTTTATACAGGCTTTGTTTTAAAAGGGGGCTAAACCTTGGGCTAAAATCGTGCCTGAATTTAAGGAGTAAATTTGACATGACAAAATTCTATTAGTTAGTCCCATGGATGATGTGGTGGGTCCGTCCCACCTAATAATTTCTCCACACGGCCTGTAGGGGTAGTTGCATATCTCGGGATCTAGATTAAACTGATCAGAAATTAATTAATATTATTAAGAGCTTAATATTTGTAGAGGAATATTCTGATCATGCATGTATATATAAAATACAGTTAGCTGTTGTACGAATATACTGTTAATTAATTACTATTTAATTATATATTGAATTCTTTCAAAAAATTATATATTGAATTAATTAAGGGGAAGTTGATCGGCCCGCACTAGCGCTACGAGCGTTCTTTTTTTAGAATCGTTAAGGGGAAAGAAGGAAATAAAAGAACATGACATACGATTTTTTGAGTCATTTGTCAATTGAGAAATGACCAAAAAGTTTAGTTATTTAATCCTCTCAAGAATCAAAAGTTAGGACATTTAAGTAATCTGCAAAGTAGGTAAAGACGAAAAAAATTAGTTATCTAGCTCATCATCAATCCTTAATGGAGATCTTTTATTAATTCCACTACTCTATTCAAGTCCATTGAGAAATGACCAAAAAGATTACTTATTTAATCACCTCAAGAATTAAAAGTTAGGACATTTAAGTAATCTGCCAAGTAGGAAAAGACGAAAAAAATAAGTTTTCTAACTCCAAAAGCAAGCCTTGGTAGGGATCTTTTAGTAATTGCACTACTCTATTAAAATCAATTGAGAAATGACCAAAATTCTAGTTATTTAATCCCCTCAAGAATTAAAATTTAGGGTATTTAAGTAATCGATCAAGTGTGAAAAGACGAAAAAAATTAGTTATCTCGCTCCTCATTAATCCGGGATAGGGATTTTTTAGTAATTTCCATATATTTATTCAAATAATATGTAGTATATATTATTTCGTTTCTGCATGAAATGAAGTTATATATAGGTAGTATAATCAAGCTTGAAAATAATTAACAAACTAATTCTCAGAACAATAATATACCTTTAATATATCATCATCATGACTGTGTCGAGTAATTCCAATATAATATATATTTATGTCTCCATGGAAAACATAAATTCACTACTTCAATTTATAACAGAAAATTGATTTTACTGCCCCTTTAATTTTTGTCGGTGATGGACTTAATTAATTTAATTTAACCCGTCTGAGTCTGACATGCATTATGTGACAAATTAAAGTCGTGTTTCATCAATCACATCGATCATATATATGGCTGTTGTTCCATTTCATCCTTCTGGAAAATCCCATTTCCATCCATTATTAAGCAATGATATTAGATCCAAAAAAGAAGAGAGAAAATCTTATGCTTTTGGTATTCAGAATCTGAAGTTATGAATTTTTCTTTTCTTGTTTTGATTTTCCTGTGCTATATGCATCCATTTCATAAGTTTTTTTTTTGGTATATTAATAATTAGCTAGGGTGGGTCGTCAATCAACCAGGAGCATAGCTACGTATTGAGGAGTGGGGTCAATTGACCCCATTCAAATTTGTAATTCTTTTAAAATATATATTAACAAATAAAGGTAAATTTGTAAATTGATCTCACTTCAAAGAAAATTTTAAGATATTGATCCCATAAATTGAAAGTTTTAGGATATTGATTCCACTAAAAGATTTGAATATCCTTATTTCTAAACTATATCTAGATTTTGTTTTAGTATTTTCATCTTAACCTTTTTATGAGGACTTTAATTATTATTTAAGGTTATATATAAAATTTCTATATTTATATATATACACTAGTTTTATCTTTCATATGTGTTACATATGATCCGACACATTTATATTAACAACATTTTAAATTAAATGATTAAACTTCTTGAATGTTTTCGTGCATAAAATAGATTGACTCGATTAATTCAAACATGAAACCTCTTAAAATATACTTTCATTATGAGGAGGGATCAACTTTTCACGAATATAATTAAAAGAAAAATCAATGGTTAGCCAAATACAATAAGCATTTTCTAATATGTTGACTTATTTAACTCATCACATATTAATCTCAATTTACTATACGATCTATACCACCACCGATTGACTTTGAATTTTGGTATTACTAATTAACGACCAAACCTATATTATAAATTTATAACATAAAATAAGAAAATGACAACAAAAAAATGTTGTGTAATGACCAAACCTATATTAAGTTTTTGACCCCACTAAAAAAATACCCCTAGCTACGCCACTGCAATCAACCGTGTGAAGTCATGTACATGAGACATGACTACATGATGATTTTGGTAGGGCAAACACAGCTCACGCAGTCCCCCCAAAATCCGAAGAGAGGTCTCCTTGTGAATCATATATATGTGCTACGTTAGTTAATTGTATAATTTGTAATTTTTTTATGTAAATAACATTTATTTTTATCCGTTTTAATAATTTACGATATTAGTCTCATCGGCATATTATAAGATCGATAAATCATTTTCAATCATGAGTTTTTACATTTACACGGCTCAAATTCAAAATTCATAGAAGGAACAAATATTGGACTATTTGAACCAATGAATCGTTTGTGTAACTTGTAATTGCTTCTCGGGCCCGACACTCTCGTTCCTTCAACCAATTGCCAACGCCAACATCCAACGCCCCAAAGGCGAAAAGCTAAGCGCCCAAGCCCTTGGTGTGCCAGTGTGGCACACGCCATGTGACAAAATTCCATAGTATTACAAAATTATATAAGCTAAAAATATCGTTGCTAGACTTTTATTTGCCACAAAAATTGTCAACCCTATGTTATGTTAATGTTTTAAACTAATTGTCTCAAGTCCCTTTCTCCTACCTTCCCACTTGCTAATTATTTTTTTAATTAGCAATTAATCTATTTGTGTTTCGTCTAAGAAGACAAAATTTCTCCCGAAAGAGATGTGAGGAGGTGGCCAAACACAACCGATCGACGTTTGCACATATCTTAATTAAGGCATTCCATTGCATTTGGTGATCATAAGAAAATCATATCATATCATATTATATATAATATATTAATATGTACCCATAATTATTATAAATAATAAAATTATATTACTAATCAAACTTCAAAGTTGCCTCCTCCTTAATTTGTCGTTTATATCTAGGCTATTGCATCATATACAGTTTGGCTTGTTCCATAATTCTAGCTAGCTTAATTGGTGTTTATCTTTTGAACACGACATCTCTCTTACCAATTAATTTAAGGCACAACCAATTTCTCGCCTTATTTTATTTTTTTATAATAAAATTTTTTATCCTACTAAAAGTTGACCACCAAATCTTACTGTCTGACGTGTCACCAAATTTAGTCACACTTTCAATCAGGGGCGGACATATGGGGGGCAGGCAGGGGCCATCGCCCCCCCCCCCCCCTCAAAAAAAATCATGTAAACCCCAAATAGAGGTGGGGATAATTATAATGTAGACCCCTCCTAAATTTTCTTTTTGACATCTAACCCCCCTAAAATTAAACTCCCCCTAAATTTTATCATTTGAGTTATAGTTATGGGCCGTGTATGTGTCCAAAAAAAAGCTATAGCCCATGTATTTGTGTATTTTCATAGGTTAGAATAGAAAGTAATTTACTCAATTTAACTTTGAATAGGTAAAACAAAAAATAATTTTTTAAGATACAAACAAATCTAATATTTAATGGCTTAATAGATATTTTGACCCTTCAATTTGTAAGAAAGGGACAATTTAACCTTTGAACTTCTAACATTACCAATTACATTCCAAAACTTGCAAAAAAAAAAAGTGAAAAATTAGTCATTTTGGATGGAAATTAGTTAAAAAAATTCCTTAACAATTGGACATATATTTATAGGAGCCATACTAATTTTCATTCAAAAAAGACTAAATTTCATTTAATTGTTAAAGGAATTTAAGGGCAAATCTATCCATCTTTTACAAGTTCAAGCTCGCAATTGACAATTTTGAAAATTCAATGATTAATTTGTCAATTTTGAACAAATTCAAGAATCAAAATGTGTATTAAGTCAATATTTACTAAGTTAAAGAAAATTAGACTTCTGTTCCTATTACAAGGTAGAATCCTCATAATCATATTCAATATACCTTGCCCCCCCTTCAAGAATTTTCTGGGTCCGCCCCTGCTTTCAATATATGAAAACAAAATTTACAAGGTAAATCCCATAATTCAGGATATTTATTATGATAAGGTATTAGTGATTGTAATTATGGCACATATAGTAGGGATAATTTGGTGGTAACAATTTGATGGGATATGTAGCAATAGTAGCATTGCTTTTAATTTTAATTTATTTTGCAAAGAATCATTTGGTCCATTCTTTCACTTTCAACAAATCTCTCTCTCCGCAGCAAATTGACTATATTATCAAATAATCAAACTATATAGTATATCATCTTTTTATTTTTTAAATGCTCCACATTACATTAATCAAAGTTTTGCCTAATCTCGAGATTAACGTACACATCATCATATATATAAACACCATAAAGTGACAAAAGATACATTTTTAAAGGTTAATATATAATTATCAACTTGTTGATTGTTGTTCTTTCCTACATATATGTATTTTCGTCAAAGAAAATAGTTTCACCTTATATGATTTGCGTATTAAACTTGGATTATAACTCTACTTGCTTATCCGGATCAACAAAGTAGTTATTGCTACCCATTCGTGGAGAATGGGGTGCTCCACCGGAGCATGCAAGAGTAGCTTGATAATCAATTTCAAGATGTATTATGACTACCCATCTGTAGAGGATGGGGTGCCCTTTTGGACATAACTCTACTTGCTTATCGACAACTTAATTTTTTGTACGCTTATTACGATGCTTAGACATGATTATCTTCACTTACACCTTTAAATATACTTAAATGAATCTACAATCTTTTAAAAACTAAGTCTAGGGTGACACATACTTATTTGGCGACATATATTTAACTCTAAATATGTGTCTTTTAAATATACTCAAACTAAGTTGCCACGGTCATTCTCCTTTTAATTTGACTCAAATTTGTTAATGCACTTATTTTATATGCACTTATTTTATATGAACTCTTCAAGCCTTAAGATGAACTTATTTTATAGCTTTGACTGAAAATGAGTTTGGAGTAGAATTCAAGGCTTTGGATTTGAGGCCCTTCACACTATGTAAATTTGGCCCATAAATATGTTTTTTTTTTTCTTTGGCATCGGCCCATAAATATGTTTTGACAAGAAAGGTTTGCTTTGCAATCTCTTGAAATTGGGCTAGAGCCTTGTTTAGCTAGCTCAAACTGATGGACTTTAGCTACAGCCCAAACACTTCCGAAATCCAAACAAGGTTTCAGCTTCACCACCCAAATCCAGCGGCCATCCCCTTAAACCCTCAGCAGAGAACCCTATCAATTCATGTCGCACTAAAACCCTCCATTTCCCATTTTCTTCATCATCGTTACGAAAACACTTGCTTTCGTTTCTTCCATCTACGGCGGAAATGGCTCTTTCCAAACCCACCTTTCTTACCCATCTCAAAACCTTAGCCAGACCTCACCGGAGTTTACGTCCTTGCTTCGTTACCCTCCGCCACCTCTCCTTCAACACCCCAGAAGAAGCCGCGGCTGAACGCCGCCGTCGCAAGCGTCGCCTTCGCATTGAGCCTCCACTCTCATATGCCCAACGCTCTCAGCAGCAGGCCCAGCCGGTGGCCCCACCTAAACCCATTCAGAACCCTAATGCCCCCAAAATCCCTGAACCCGTCACTGTACTCACCGGAAACCGCCTTAACCTCCACAACAAGATCTTAAAACTCATCCGGGAGAATGACCTAGAAGAGGCCGCTCTTTACACGCGCCACTCTGTGTACTCCAACTGCCGCCCAACTATTTATACCATCAACGCTGTCTTAAACGCCCAGCTCCGCCAATCGAAATACGCCGATCTCCTCTCACTCCATCGGTTTATAACCTTAGCTGGAATCGCTCCCAATGTGATTACTCACAATCTTATCTTCCAAACTTATCTTGATTGCAGAAAACCCGATACTGCCCTCGAACATTACAAGCAGTTCAGCAATGAGTCACCGGTGAATCCTTCTCCCACGACTTACAGGATTTTAGTGAAAGGGTTGGTGGATAATGGGAAGTTAGAGGAGGCTTTGGAAATGAAGAAGGACATGTTGGAGAAAGGTTTGGCTCCTGACTCTGTTGTTTATAGTTATTTAATGTTGGGTTATGCCAGGAGTGGGGATGCAGATGGGATTCTTAAGCTTTTTGAGGAGTTAAAAGAGAAGAAAGATGGGGTTTTGGATGATGGGGAAGTTTATGGGAATTTGATGAAAGGGTATTTTATCAGGGGAATGGAGAAGGAAGCTATGGAGTGTTATGAAGAGGCTTGTGGTGAAAATTCAGAGGTTAAAATGAGTGCTGTTGCTTACAATTATGTTCTTGAGGCATTAAGTAAGAATGGGAAGTTTGATGAGGCTTTGAGGTTGTTTGAGAGGATGAAAAATGAGCATAGTCCTCCTAGGAGATTAGCAGTGAATTTGGGAAGTTTCAATGTGATTGCTGATGGATATTGCGCAGAAGGTAAGTTTAAGGAAGCAATAGAGGTTTTCAGGTCAATGGGTGATTATAGGTGTAGTCCGGATACATTGTCTTTTAACAATTTAATTGATCAATTATGTCAAAATGGACTGTTAAGTGAAGCTGAGGAGCTTTATGGTGAAATGGGTGATAAGGGGGTTAACCCTGATGAGTATACTTATGTGGTGCTGATGGATTATTGTTTTAAAGTCAGTAGGATTGATGATGGGGCTGCTTATTTCAAAAAGATGGTGGAGTCGGGTCTGAAGCCAAACTCAGCTGTTTATAATAGATTGGTTGATGAATTGGTTAAAGTGGGGAAGGTGGATGAGGCGAAATCGTTTTATGATATAATGGTGAAGAAGCTTAAGATGGATGATGAAAGCTATAAGTTTATGATGAAAGCACTTAGTGATGTGGGGAGATTGGATGACGTGCTGAAAATGGTTGATGAGATTTTGGATGATGAAAGTGCTGAATTTAGTGAGGAGTTGCAGGCGTTTGTTAAAGAGGAGTTAAGAAAGGAAGGGAGAGAAGAGGATTTGACAAAGCTTATGGAGGAGAAAGAGAGACTGAAGGCTGAAGCCAAGGCTAAAGAAATCGAGGCTGCAGAAGCCACCCAGAGAAGTGCAAGGGCTGCTGTCTCTTCTTTACTTCCTTCCAAATTGTTTGGGAAAAAAGAAGACGAATCTGAGTCGACTGAGGCCACTGAAAATGCCATTGAAGCTGCCTCTGGAGGTGAATCGCAAACACAAGCTGGGAATGAAGGGCCTATCGAGGAAGCTACTGTTATGGAGTCTGTTGCTTCTGATACGAGTTCAGAAGATGAATCTACTGTGACAGACTCCAATGCTGTTGATACTAAGCCATTTTGATCAAACATGGATTAAAAGTGATGTTGCAAAAGAAAGCAGGTAGTAGCTTGATGGTTTTTATAGGATAAATTATCATCTTCTGTGTTCCTCTATGGGCATGATCTTATCTGCTTTTCTAATCTATTTATTTGTAAGTAAGGAATATGGAAAGAATCCGGTTTTTAGTCACTTTACCATCTCTAATCAGCGTTAGTGCCAATGCAGGTAGAATAATTATTCAACTTAGCACAATTCTTTCAGAGTGCTCTGGATTATGTGTTTCTCTTTTTAATGCTTGAATAGTGGCATAGCTTGTACTTAATGGTTGCATTTGAGCCACCAAAGAATTATCTTTTCTCTTCATTTCTTCTCTGGGTATCAATCACTAAAACCGAAGATGGAATCTTATTTGGTCTATATCCAGATTTCTTTCTAACGATTCCTTATTTGCTTCTTCTTGCGTTTCGTTTCCCTTCATCATAAGAACTCTGAAGTAAGGCATCCACCCATCAATTTAACATTGTACATAAAATGTATTACATTTTTTGGCAGCGTTATCTGCCCAGAAACCAGCTTAGGGGTTGCTGGAAAACAGAACCAAGCCATCTGAATTGCTTTCTTCTCCATATTGTCAAGTCTGAAAGCATCAAACAAGTTTCAAGTACAAACCTATGGAGAGGGGGAAAACCCTTGTTTGGTCTCTTATGCGTAGCTGCTATTAACTGAAGATTCTTGTAAAGACTGAGATCAGGGGCCAACCTTGATCACATTGCTTACTTCCAAACTCCTAATGTCACTTCATGAAGATTTTAGATTTAGAAAATAAAAAAATGGCCCACTGAGAAGACCATTAATCGACGCAATTCCCTACTTTACCGTAGGAAGCTATGAAGATTCTAATTTACTATAGCTAAACCCATTATAAAGGAATCATTATTCAGCATGTAACCTCCTGATTATAGAAAATACATCTTTCTTATACTTGAGATGCAATCAAAACACAAAAAATAGGGGTGAGGAGGGGAAGTGACGAAAGTGATGGAGATTTAGATAATGAAAGTTTACACGAATTTTTCACCGTTCCTAAAACAGAGCCTTCCTTATTTTGGAAACATGTTATCATTAGAGTTGGCATACAAGAAACGATCTAACAACCAATGCATCGAGTTACAAACTTATAACTGAAAATCGGTTTTTATTACTATGAATAGCAAGCCTGAATTAATCCTTGAATAGCTACTTTCAGTTTCTCCAAAGGTAATTTAGGACTGGTGGGATCTAAAAGAAGGTTTGAAAGCAATGGCCTATAATTATAGCAGAAATTTGGATACGGCTGGAAGAGACCTTCTGCCTGAAGCAAACTTGTAATAACAAGTAAGACGAGAAACAGATTAAACAAACTTAGGATATTTGGCAGGCTCAAAAGAATACGTAAGCTGGTTTTGAGAATGTTCTTATTTCATCTCAATCTGGGACAGTTTTAAGCAGCACCATGTGTAAACACGTTGAAATAGAACGACTGGGTTAATGAGCCATAGTGAATTCGTGCATCAGTTATTGGTCATCTTATTGCAAACACAAGGTTAGGGAAGAAAAATATGCTTATTACACATTTCATAGAAGCTGAAAACTTCCATACATTACAAGTTACTACAACATAGCACAATGGGTTGGCAGAGATACAACACACTGACACAGCAGAAAGCGTTTCACAACAAATCACGGAAAAGTCATCAAAATCAATTCTCTCAACTACATAAGTTTGGTATACACACACCAGCATCTGGATTTTGTTGTTCCTTCCAAATCCTTCCTGTAACCCTCAGCTTTAGCTCCTTCCTATCCCCACCGGAGAAGAAAAGTGCCATGTTACGTTGGATTATTAGACCATCATGGCTGTCCCTGACTTTCCGGTGACTATCACGGATGCTACGCGGGGTACCTTCCCATATAAGTTTCCGGCCATTTGCTCCAACCTCAAGGCTGTAGCTATAATTCCTAGCCTCAACCTCATCACCCATAAAACGGAGAAATGCCATATAGACAGGGGCCATGCCCAGCTGAAAGGCTTCAAAGTGAAGGCAGAAATACTGACCAAAACAATGAAAGACCTGACAAAAGAGCAGACACACCAGCAAATTGAGGCTCATGTAAGAAAAGTTTATTACAGACCAATAAGAGAAAAAAAAAATGTTCCTTCTTTTCCTCCCTCTTTTCATGGCAGAAAGTAATGCAGTTTTTCTTCAGCTTGTACCCCATAGTGGGCCACTCATTCAATATTTGGAAAAATAGTAAATGTTATATAGAAGTTATAACACTTACTGTTAGCATCCAAGTAGCATTTTCCACTTCACGGGGGTTGGACTTCACGTAACGATGATTAAATGTGCAGCCAGTATGCATGTCCACCTTGTGATCATCCCTCAGATGGGCAACCAGGAAAGGGATATCCCCAACAACTGCACACTCTGATCCAGCATACGGGCAAGTGTATGGTCTGAAGTTGCAAACTCCCTCATGTTTGAGTTTGCTGTAATAAGGAAAGATTTCTGGACATCCCAAATTGTAAAATTTGCAAGGCAATTCAAGTGATTCTGCCACCTTCTCCAATGCTAAACATCTAATATCACCAAGTTCCTGTCTACAAGTGGGGCATCGGTTGTGTACTCTTGTTTTACAGGTAGAACAAAGTGTATGTCCATTATGACACTGCAAAACGCAGTAGTGTTAACAAGGGCAATTTGTCTATCATTTACAGATACAAACATTATACTAATTTATCTTTTCATTCTAAACGAATAATCAAACTAATATTATTGATGGCATGCTTCGTAACTCTTGTATACATCTATCCTTGCTAGCTGATAAAAAAATAAGTTAGAGATCTCAGGAGCCCGGTAAAACATCTCTCCTATATAAAAATAAATAAAAGTGAGAACATCTCCAACAACCCAAATATCTTCATCTACCTGTTTATTTAAGAACAAAAAATCAACAACCAACTTACAAATATGACCAAAACCCTCTTACATTACTAATTTGAGAAGATTCTCTATATTGTTAAGTGACAGATTCCCCCTTTACACCAGAACTTGCACTTCCTAAGGAAAAACTCCTGCAAGTCTATTTCGAACCAAGTGTATCAAGAATGCTACATATAAATCTAAGGATCACCTAACCATCAAGACTCAAACATGCAATCTAACAGATTATTTCTCACAACAATTAGAAGCCAAGACTTGGTGCTTGTACAAACTGACTACAAATCAGAAGCAAGATCAATCCACTAGTGGCCAAATCCAGTGTAATATACAAACCTTTACCCGCATAAGTTACATTTCATCTTTACTTTCAAGGCATGAAGACAGTAAATTTCAATTTTAGTTTATAAAAGCAAAGCTGATGACGACAATTAACTAACGCTAATTTCTAACACGTCATTGCTAAAGCAATATGCCCCCAAAAAGATCATATTGAAAAAATGCACTATTTCAATAATTAAAAGGAGGAGCTTCAAAACCAAATCAAATTCCTTGAATATCAACAAAATATGAACAAAATCCCACACAAAAGAAGAACAAATCTAATTCAAACTGATCGGTCAAACAAAATAAGCCAAAATGAGCAAAATTAAGAGAAAAAGGGGGGCAAAACCCCAAAATCACAATTACCAAAAAAAAGAAGAAAAAAGAAGACCTAACCTGATGGATGGGAGGGTACATAGAATTGGTACAAACAGGGCATTCTAACAATTCATGGACGCTGGTTGCCGGAGTGATGGTCGTCGGACCCACAATATTGTTGACGGTATTACCATTGGCGGTGGTGTTGTTGGTGCCATTGTGAGGCTTTGACGATGAGAATTGATGGTGGCCGTGATGAGGATGTGATGATTGGTGCAGGGTATGGTGATGGATCTCATCCTCATCCATTCCATCTGTGGACGACACACACTCGATAGTATCCAACTCCATTTCCCCCTACACTCCACCCAAAATCTCCCAATTCCTTTTCTTCAGAAGCAGAATCAAAATTACAAAAATTAAAAATTTACAATAATGAACCCCCACCCAACAAAAAATAAAAATAAAAAACTAATCCTGTATCTCTTCTTCTTCTTCTCCCAAAATGATCTCTTTCTTTCCCTTCTCTATCAGAATTATTAGTATTGGAGGAAGAAGAAGAAGAGATGGGGAGAGAGAGAGAGAAAAAGAAGAGGAGCGGGATGATGAGGAGAAAAGAGATTTGGGAAAGAAAAAAAAATTGGATTCCGAAAGAACCAAACAGACCCTCTTTTTCTGTATTGTTAAAAAGAGGTTCTTTTCTTCGTTGGCTCTTTTTTTTTCTTTTATTTTTAATTTTTGTGGGTAAACATAAGTCATAAATCATCATAAACATAACATAACACCTTTCGACTTTCTTTTTAATTTTTTTTTCTTTAAAATTTTCAAAAATGTTGTCTACGTCTAAATCTAATCTACTTTCTCTCTCTTCGGTGCAAGTTTAGATTTTAGACAGAGAGAAAGAGAGATAAAAAAGGGTGGCAGTTGAAATTCAAGTTTCAACGGTGAATGGAAATAAATCAAACGGTTCTTATTTGGGTTTCGGTTTCGGACCAAGATTTGCTTACATATACTTTTTGTTAGAAAAGCAGTTTTTAAGAATGTCTGAATTCAGAGTTTGTTTCATTTTAAGACAAACAAGAAGGCAAAACGAATGTACTATGTCTTCATCTACAGTATTTCCAGTATCTGTTCTTTTATTTATTTATTTATTTTTTTTTTACCTTTCTAATTGCAAGTCATGTCAGAATAATTGTAATTAAACACTAGTAGTATAAAGTTTAGATTAGTATATTAGGAAAATTATCCTTAGTATTAATTTACTATATTAATATACTTTAATTAAAACTTTTCTTAAATTCCTTTCTTATTGCCAAAAAAAAAACTTTTCTTAAATTAAACCTTTGCTTAGATTAAAATTTGTTATCTAATTAATGAGCACACCAGGAGGAGATAGTGAGTTATATTTAATTTGTGAACCTCTGAACAATGTAATTAGTATAAAGTAAAATAAAAAGAAAAAAAAGAAGAAAAGCTTAATCACAACTCACAAGGTGGCTCAAATAATGACTCGATGAGGGTGAAGGGTGCAATCAAAGTCTAATACCTACTAAAAACCATACAATGCCATTGCCAGGCATGACTCAGCATGAGACATGATTTAATCATACCATATGCATTAATTAATTACTGGTAGATATGGCACTCTTAAATTTTCATATTCATATATATATAGCGAGATAAATAGATGTAAATAAATTTAGCAAAAACAATCATACAACAATGAAATTCTATCACTATACTATTATTATTATATTGATGATAAAAACTTGAAAGTGGGGGAATCAATCAATAATCCATTTAGGGAGGGATGGGGGGTTGGTACTAGGTAGCTACATTTCAGAGTAGAATTTAAAATGCAATGTTTCCCATAAAATGATAGTAGTAATTTGCATGTATAAATCTATTTAAATTAATTAATATGGGAGCTTATTATGTACAATTTAAGTTACATCTACAATTTTCTTGGAAATCATCACATCACATGCTGGCAACAACTGATGGAAGCTCAGTTTCCACCTCAGGCTCCCCTTCTGATCCCTCCACAGTTGTCTGCAAAGTGCAACACATACTTGGGTGGGTAAGTCTTAGCTACCAACAGTTTCATGAATGCTGATCCAAATGCAACAAATCAGATAGCAAATACTAAAAGTCTAAAACCCAGGTCATACACACCTCTGACTCCTTGGATTTTTGTTGTGAAAGGTACCGGTCCAATGCACCTTTACCGTAAAGCATCTTAGCTCCCATTCCACGGCCTTCAATTCCAACGGCCTCCTCATCAATTATTACTGCATCTATTACATCATCACCTGTCCTAATATCCGGAATCTGCATGAAGAGTTAATCCATCAAGTTAAATCTAGGCAGTTGCTTCCATTCAAGGTCACCAGAAGAAACAGAGATTTGATCTATAGCCTAGCGAGGCAGATTTTCATGTTTGTTTACCACCAAAACCAAAAGTTTCTCTTAACTTTCTACTGGGTTTCTAAATTCATGCCCATGAAAGCAATCAAGCTGCACCTACATGCCACTGGGTCTTGTTTTAGACAGCAAAGAGCCAAAGAAGTTGGACTGAGAGTAGGTAATAGATTGGAGAGAAAATTAGGACATTTAACAGTTATGGTCCCACCAGCATGGGGTCCAGAGAGGGATGAACCGGATCAGAGGACATCTCATAGTAATATTAGCTCAAGTCCATAATAAGGCCAAGGGATGCTTAATAAGATTGTTCAGAGTGGAATGTCCAAAGCACATTTTTCTAGATGTTAGGGTCTCTAGCAAGAGAAACAGAGAAGTTCCACTAAGAAAGGCCCTCTTAGTTCCATGAGAGGAGTTTAAGACATAATTCCAATCATGACCACAGTTCTAATAGCTACCAAAATTTCCTAATTTCATCTGCTTACAGAAATCTGATCAGGTTGAAGTCATTTAATAAACAAGCCACATCAAAGAATAAAGCAACTTTGAAAGAATTTTTTCGCATAATTATCAAATCTACAAACAATGGCTGCCGGTTGCAACAGCATGTTGTGGTTTCATATGCAGCAGAAAAAATGAGAATAGTGCATGGCATACCTCATACATGGCATCCATCAAGATATTCTCCAAGAGGGCTCTTAAGCCACGGGCCCCAGTATTTTTAGTTATTGCTTTTCTGGCAATTAATTTCAAAGCATCTTCTGTGATATGCAGTTTGACCTGAGGAAAGAACAAAGTGAAATCAATTGGCTGTAAATCAGTGCAAAAGCATCAAATTTACCAAGTACAAGGAATTGGTACTTCAAAGTATGGACGGATAAATAACTTACGCCATTCATTTGGAACATTTTTTTGTATTGCTTGCCTAGGGCATTCTTTGGCTCTGTTAGAACCTACAAAAGTACTTGGGCCAGTAAGAAAATGTAATGGAAAGCTAAAATAAACAATCACATTACTTATTTACTTGTTAAAGGAACATTTTAGAGTAATTAAAGTAGCACCATTAGAGACCATAATTAAGTAGATAAATTGCTTAGATCATCAATCTTCCAGTACATGCTTTCTAAAACCATGTAGACAGATAAAAGGTAAAAAGACAAATATAATTTTTATCTTGATACAAATAAGAAATTCAAAATTATTACTGCAAGAGTGTCAGCAACCAACCAACCACTTCCTGCCATTCTTCACCATCCAACAATATCCTAGTAAAATACTATTAGAAAAACATAATTTTCATATTAGAGTAAGAGACAAAGTAAAACATTCACCTGAACAAGTTGTTCTTCAGTTAGAGCCAATAAATTGACAAGAACCGGAAATCGTCCAACAAATTCCGGTATCAAACCATATGCAATGAGATCACTACTTTCAACCTGCCCATCACAAAAGGTTCAAGTGTAAATATCTAAAACCGTTACATCTAAGTTATGAATAATAATCATCTTAATTGCTATAAATAGAGCTCTTACAGTCTCCATTAAAGATGATGCCACAGCAGCAGTCGTGACACCACCAGCTCTCATGTTCGCACGCACTGGAGCTCCAAACCCAATAGAAGAATCTTGACGTCTGAAATGCATTAATGGAACTTTAAAATGACATCGAGTACAATAACAAGTATATAGAGGACATGAATATTGTGGTTCGTATATTCAAATAACCTCTCTGAGATTGTTTTCTCTATATCAATAAAGGCACCCCCGCATATGAAGAGTATATCCTTTGTGTCAATCTGTGAAAAAGTAAAAAGAAAATCACCATTAACAATGCGGTCCCAAACAGAGAGGGAAATGAACAAGAAAATCCAGGACCCAAAATCAGTCCTAAAGGTTTTGCTCTGATGAAAGTCCTGATCAAATATGGAAAAAAGGTCCTAGAAAAATGAATATCAATCCATGTGCTTAACATAGTTAATAATGTAAATAAGTAACAGCCATCAAGAATTTTACAACTCTGCATGTCAATACCTGAATATTTTCACCTCTAGGATGCTTTCTAGCTCCCTTCTCAGGAACATTAACAATCTGGGTCATCAGAAAAAAGCTCCATGCATCAGAATAGTAAACGCCTGATTAAGTCAACCCAATCGCTTAAATGCTAATTAAATTGATGGCCAAGAGAAATATCAACTAAAATGAGTGATTGGTAGGTATATAAAATGATATGGAGTTTGTCCATAACCAGAGACAAGACTCCCAAAAATCCCGTGCCATAGCTTCTAATTGTCATTTAACTATACTTCTACAGTTAAACCATGCACTTACAGTTCCTTCTAGCATCTTTAGTAATGCCTGCTGAACACCCTCCCCAGACACATCCCTGCTAATATTAAGGCTCTCTGCCTGCATAGAATGAAGAAAGTGATGAACAAATAGAAACACAGAGAAAAATAAAAGTAAATTTGCGAAGAAGAAGGAAAGAAACCTTTTTGGTGATCTTATCAACTTCATCAATGTAAACAATGCCCTGCTGTGCAGCTGCAACATTATAGTCGGCTACCTGAAAAGGTGTATTATAAACATCAAAATGCAGTAGAAAATGCATTGTGAAATAAACAAAAAGCTTGTCTACAGCTCGTCTTCAAAGCTATTAAATCTACGTAGAGTACATAAGGCTCTTGAATTTACCACAAGAAGCTTGTATAATATAGATTCAACATCTTCACCTACATACCCTGCCTGCACATAGCATAAAAGGGGACGCAACTAAGTTCCATGTAGTTGTATGTTAAAAACAGCCAAAGCTCAAATAAAGTAGCAAAATCAATAATGAAATATTTTAATAAACCAGCTTGCCTGAGTCAAGGTAGTTGCATCCGCGATAACAAAAGGAACATTAACAAAGCGAGCTAATGTTTTGGCAAGTAATGTTTTCCCTGTCCTTGAAACAACGTGAAAAGGGAACATGTGAGACTAGTAACAGACATACTATCTAAGCAAATCTAGAATTGGCTGGAAAACTAGACTAAGATAACAATTTCAGTAAAAAGAGCATCAGCGAGGGTGGAGGTCAATGAATCCTTGCACCTTAGATTAATGTTAAAATAATGAGGAATAACTGCAACTCCATCAAAGAAATTCTCTTTTGAATTTAACATGGGAGAAATGCCGAACAATATATAGAAGTTGAACACTCAATTTTCATATCAACTATGATAACAAATTACCTGACCCTGTTGGCCCCATTAAAAGAATGTTACTTTTCTCCAGTTCCACTATATCATCATCAAGTATATCTGCAACACTGCTACCTGAATCTCCTGCAGGCCTAGCTTACCAAGTAAACATGTTAATAACTGTTATTCCCCTAAAGAAACACAGTAATCAGTACCACATGCAGAGACGCAGACAAACAAAGATGAGCGTAGAAGAAGCAAGAGAAGCCACCCTTTGAAAGCTAACATTGTAATTGAAAGTATCCTTTATATGCTCAAGTAAACATACAGGTACAACAACAGACTGTCAGAACATATAGGAATAGACATAACTAAAGATTTTTTATATACTAAGAGTTCATGTATTGCCAACTTTTCCTTTCCTGTTCTCCTTTCTTTTCCTAAAAATGTTAACATTCTATTGTTTGATCTTACATGTGAATCATAATGTTTTTTAGCTAAGCAAAACTGCATGTCTAACAATAAACTACCTCAAACACCTAATGTTGTGTACTTGCAAGTGTTGCAAGAGAAAAAGAAATCAGATTAAAACAAGAACTGAATATATTGAAGGTATAAACCTACCGCTTTTGCAATGACTCGTGGTAGATTCTCATATAGTGGTTGTAAACTGCAACTGATAGAACCTGCATTAATGCCGCAATATTAGAGTGGAATACACAATATAAAAGGATGATGCATCCTTTTTAACTTCAAGAACAGTGTTATTCCATTTTTGACCACCTCAACAATGATAAAAACCATCCCCCACAGGTAGCAGACTGTTTCATTATCAACTTTTAGGACAAATGCATAGCAATACTCAACATCTTCATACTAACAGAGATAAAGACTAAAGGTATTTATACAACTTCAAACCAACCAAATACCATTAAGGAGACTAATCAACCCATGCAGATTCTACATTCTTAAGTAATTTATTGCTTTTAAAGGCCTAAACCTATATCATTTTCTTCCTAAATAGAGTAAAATGATAACAATAACAATGCCAACGCCTAGTAAACAATAAAACAATCACCTTCTTTGCCCTCTCCTGCCCAATTACAAACTTATCCAATCCTTTACAAATCTCCTTCGGAGTTGGGAAATTATGCCCCAAATTAGACCCTCCCCAACACCCATCCTTTGAACCTGGCCCAAACCCGCCTCCAGAACCTGAAGTCGCCCCTCCTCCTCCTCCGCCAGCTCCTCCACCGCCACCTCCACCGCCGCCCAAATTCACCCCACTAACACGAACCGCAACCCCATCCCCTGGGGGCTGCCAGACCTCTGGTGGGTCCCCATAAGAACTCAACACCGTACAATTATTATTATAACTCAATTTATCCCTCAATTCTCGATCGAAATCCTTACTCACACCACGGGAGTTTCTCCTAATATCCAATAATTGAGAACCCTTTTCGACGAGCTCCCCACGAAGCGATACGGGCTTGAAAGAAGTGAAGTGATAAGGAGTGTTGACATAGTGGTCGTCCCATTTGGTGCGGTTGTAAGTACAGTGAGAGGAGCTAGCCATGCGGCCATAGTGCATGTAATTGGATAGGAAGTGCCTGAACTGCGAAACCGTCAAAGAGGCAGTTTCTACGGAAGGTTTGGATCTGAGAGCAGCCGCAGCAGCCATGGGAACCTAAAAGATGAACACTTCAAGGGAAATTGGGGGCAGAAAATATGGTGAGACTTTATTTTTAACAATACATAAGGAGGATTCTATCAAGCTAAGAAATTTTTATAAGGGTTTGAGAAATTGTGGCTTGAATTGAATTGGGTTTTTCTTAGATTTAGGGATTATCATGTATATGAGAAGGAAATTATTGTTACAAGAAGATAAATTTGGGAAGAAAGAAATGACGAAGAAATGAAGAACAAAGATATTTTAATCAAAAGGATAAAACAAAAAGATGAATAAAAGCAAGAAAATCAGGAAATATCTAATTACAAAAGAGGACACAAAAGTTTGGGAATATCTGTCCAAATGCTGGGGGTAAAACGATAATCTGAAGAGTATGCACTAACATAAAATATCAGAGTATAATGGAGTATTTAGTTAATCATGTTATTATGCATCGATAATGTTCCGAATGGATAGCATTTTCTGAATTTAGTAATGTGCAAGAAAAGAATTGTTGAGTAGATTGTAGCATCTTCTCATCTCTGGTCTCTTTTTTTTTTTTTTTTGATACTTTTGTTGAATATAACATTTACCCAATGCTGCAAATTTTGACAAAACAAGTTTTGTATTGGTATGCTGAAAAAACAAGTTGGTTTTGGCGTAGGCTTGGGTTTGACCAATTATTACAGGATGCTGCAAATTACCCTTTCGAGATCTTTGCCATCTCAAAACGGGAGAAGATATTTAAATCTTTTTGAGATTCAGTTTGAATATTGAATGGCTTCTTCTTTAAGAGTCTATTTTTGCATTTATTAGTGAAAGGACCAAAACAAAACTCTTCCAGCATGGGTATATTCCAATCTGTTGAATCTCAATGGATTTTGGCAACCTTTCATTTTGGCCCAAGCTTTCAGAGAGCAAGGAGGATGCCTAGAATCTATAAATAACATGCATGACATTGGATCATCATGCTAATTCAATGATGTTTTTGTCTTAAATAAGATACTATATGACATTGACATACCATCCAAAGATGAGATTGCAGACAAAAGCAAGGGAAAAGGATGACAAAGATGGGAAGATTGTAATAATACATGGGAGAAATAAATAACCTTCAAGAAACCTTGTCAGAAAATCACACCAAACTGCATTACACACAGAAATTTCTTTGAAAAAAATGTCTCAAAGTAGTTCAACACATATCTGCAATGGAGGCTTGTAAACAATCCATCAACATACAAGCCTGTGAAAAACAACTTAATTGCTTGTAGCAATCAATTGTTGGTTATATCAAACCAAACATATCTGCAGCTACATTCTTTGATGGGTTGGTATCGGTCGCAGTCACAGTTAGGCTTCTATGTCTCCCTAACTGTAAAATGCAAGACTATAACAAGCAAATAAATCCAAGGCCAAGAAATAAACATGAATTTGATGTCCAACAACATATTAACTGCTACCCTCGCTCACTTATTACACTGCTGGCCTTGAGGCTCAGTAATTAGTATTGCCATCATAGTGTCAGGAGCAAGAGTTGTTTATATCAGTCGGAAAGGTAGGACTGCCCCACAATTGGAAAAAATCCTTAGAAGGAAATCCCCTCATCAAATGAAATGAAAGTTGGTAAATCCTTTTTATTCAACCATATGTACAATCTTGGCCAAAGAACGAAGAAAAATCATATGTACAATATTAATTTCATCAGTCTAGTTTAAATATCACCTGTAAGATCTGATAAATGCAAGATGGATCACGATGTTCACTCCTGCAGTGGAACTCGATCCACTTACGTTAGCAAACACATCGAATCCATGCTTTAAAACCAGTCTCTAAAAATATCCTCATGGTATAGCCATAGCCACTTGCAGTTGGGTTCTCAATTTCAAGGGCAAGCAAAGGGTTCGAAGTTCAAACTTTAAATTATCATATTTCACAATACAATGTTTTATCAATATTCAAGAATTCGAAGATATGAAATCTCTATACAGAAAAGTCATTTGCAGATGATTCAGTAGACCATAAGATGCAAGGCAAGTCAATATTGTATTTGTATATAAACTTGAGCACCATATAATAATAAATTAGTAGATTGGTTGCCGTGTTGGATTTTTTGCCTTCAAAGTGATAGTTCAATTATTAAAACTATTATTATTTTACTAATGAGCCAGATTATGTTCATTCACCCTTGTTATGAAATCAGTTCTGCTTTAAGAAATCTGCAATTTATCAGATAATGTAGTGCCCCCTAGTAGTTAAGGTAGATCAAAAGAATCTACATATATACTATGAAGGTGAAGTTCCCCAACCTAACAAAAGTAAAGGAGGCATTCTAGTCAAAACATATCCATTTGAGCTAGCAACTTCACATGTAGCAGCTGCTTGATAAGACATCTAACAATTACGCTAAACTCCTAGAAAACATTCTTTCTGAGACTGATACAAAAATTACAATCACCAGCAGGAGATAAGAGGTTAAGAGCAAACATGACCTTACTTGAGTTTTGTACTCAGAATTTTGGCCTCGCTTACTGCAAGTTTTGCAGCATAAATTGCCATCTTCTTCACCTATGCAAAGAACGGCTTGCATGAATAAGAAATATCTTCTATTTGACAGAAAGATATGTAATGACATGCAGTTGACAAAGATCAATATTTTGTCTCATGAACATCAAAGCAAACTTTCTAAATCAGTAATGAGCAATTTGATAGTACAGCTACTTATACTTATTAGTCATCAGTCACAACATGTGTTCTGTGCACCAAGAGTAACTCTATTTAATATATGTAGGAACCAGACAAATTACATCTTGCTTAAATTTGAGTTAATTAACATGTACCTCCAATTTATCTTCCTTAGCTCTATGGCTTTTGGGGAGCAAACGGAACTCCTCTGTCAACTGAATGCACTCTTGCACATTTTCCGGGGATACAAAGTCAAGAGCTACTTTAATGCATGACTGGAAAAGAAGGTAAAACAGAGTAACTTGAATAAGTAAAGCCACATGAGAAGGTTAATAATACATGTGCTGAAAACCTGATACTGATTTTAATTTCAACGGATCTGCAATATGCCTCACCTTTGAATTAAAGTAATTTGTAAATACAGATCAAAGTTTGAGTTAAGATGGCTAAACTATCTCAGAGAAACAATTACCTGAGTGGAGGACAGCCACAGGTACAAAAAGCAAGTTCAAATAGGTTTTTTTTAGCACTGCCATATAGCAATCTTAAAACAGGCCTACAGAATGCTAGAAGAACCTCACCTGTCTATTTCTTACTTGATGAGGGCATCCTGCAGGAATAAAAACAGCTTCACCAACATATTGCTCAAATGTCCAAGGTTCAACATCTGTAGAATAATTTGCAATTAGAAAAGATAAGAGCTGATTTAGAGTATAACAAAGACTTCAAAAACAATTAACTTCTTACTGAACTCCTCCTTCAGCTGCTTTTTATGTCTCTCAGTGAGATACAGGGTCTGATCATGAATAGGATGAACAACCTAATGCACATTTTGGACATCAATTTAAAATGATTTTCCTGAAAATATAAACCCAATGGGCAATGGAAAGAGAAGGCAATGATACGCACTGAATCTACAGGAAGATTACTTGTGTGATAGAATTCTTTGTGATGCTTTGATAAGAATTCTATTAACTTGGGTACATCCTCCCTACGGAAAATATCCCAAACGGCACCACCATATGTGCTCTCTGAAGACTTATTTTCTGTAACAGACCCTAAATCCTCAATTTGATTAAGAGAACCTCCCTTGCTGATCTTATGTGTATCCCTTGCAATGCTGTGATTATGCTCTGGATCAGACATCATTTCCTCAACTGTTTCATGTTTAGCACCAAGTGTATTTGTAGATTGAAGCTCTCCAAAAGCAGCAGAATTGGAGCATGTATCAACACCTGACATGGAGACCCTACTCTCAGCAACATCCTCGATCTTGCTTGCATTAGAATATTCAGGATTCTTGCTATCAAGTTTACGAGGTCTCTTTCGCCGCCTTTTACCGGATATCCGTGACACCTTCCGTGTCTGACCACAGCGGTGCTGATGCGCGTTTCCAGCTT
Organism: Corchorus capsularis; assembly: GCA_001974805.1. Taxonomy (NCBI): domain Eukaryota; kingdom Viridiplantae; phylum Streptophyta; class Magnoliopsida; order Malvales; family Malvaceae; genus Corchorus; species Corchorus capsularis. The sequence goes on from AWWV01006560.1 coordinate 28,722, forward strand.
CGTAGCTTTTCTGCAACTCATCTATTATTTTACTCTGTGATGGAGGAATCTTCACCTCAGTTGTGTGAGTCAGCACATTAACCTACATAGGAGCAGGGGAAAAGTTATGCATTCCTGATCCAAAGAGGCGGATTTTTTTTTTAGAAACATGGGCAATTTTTTTTTTTTAAAAGGCATTTCTTATATCAAAGTATATATCAACTAGTTGATCCTATCAAAAACAGAAGAATAACAATCAAAAGAATCAATAGCATGGTTGAAGGTAACTATGCGTTAAGCATAACTATTAGTTAATGTGAAAAGTATTGCATACCGCATCAGAAATGTCACAATGTAATTTTGTCACTGAATCACCTCTACCAAGTTCTCTCAAAGTTCCATAGGCAATGTATGTTTTGGGTCCCAAATCTGGCTTTAACTCAGCAGGAAGTTTGGTAGCAAGATTCAGGACACCAGAGTTTGGATGAGTATAATCTTTAAAAGGAAGCATAGCAACAAATTCAGCACCATGCCTTGGTAAACACTCTTCAAAAGAATTTGATGCAGGCCAATCCTTCAACTTCAACATCTCTGGCCATCCGTTCCTATACCTACGACCAGCCAAGTAGCCTTTGAAAAACTGAAGAATATTTATTTCCACCTGCAGCACCAAGGAAGACAAACAAGCAGTTCATATATTAGCTACTGCTAAAGCATTTTAGCATAAATCATGTTCAGTAGCCACAAAAAGTAGCACAGGTGTAATATGTACGGTGACATACAAGCGAGAAAGACACAGAAGCATTGAAAGTATTTGAAAGGCATTCAAATCTTGATCCAGTATGAAAACAACCAATACCTTTAACAACCCTACAAAGGAATTTTCATTTCCTGCTCCCTAACATAAAAGGGAAATGATACTATCAACTGATGACATGTACATCATGTAGATAAATATGATGAAGTACTCAGACAAGATCCATGAAATACCCCAGAAATTTGACAATTAGAAGTAGAGTACAAGGAGACTAGAGTTTCATACAAAAGAGGCAAACGATAATGACAGTGGGACAGAGCGAAGATAATTTGAAAAAGAGGCACAGATTGCCTCTTTGCATTTGGTATGCATGTCACCATTCAAAACTATCAAAAGCAATGAAAAAGAAATATCTTCTTAGTTTCTTTTAGAGCCATTGCAAAACTTATAAAGTTCCTTGTTTCATGTTTCAGTTGCAGAAGCACTACACAAAAAACATGATCTTCCCAACCTGACAGCATGGATGATGACTGCTTTCATTATTCATAGTTGCAAAATGCTATTTAACAAAAGAATGCTTAGTCCATTAATTGCCATGTTGAAAAGCTTAGATCACATACCTTACATAGTTTAGCACATTACAAACATCAAATTCAAAATGCAGCTATAAAGTCAAGATGCTCTTGAAGCATATAGCAAAGAATTTAAAGAAAAGGAACTGAAATTAGATATGAATTACTAAAAAGAAACCAACAACCAAGTAATCAGGAAAGATGCCCTTAAGCATGCAAAAGGTCAAAAGGTACCTCACACCAGTCCAAGCAATCAATTGCTTTAACCCTCCTTGCCTCCTCTTTTAATATCTTTGTTGCTGCACCACCTATGAAAGCCCTCCACATAACCATTGGTTCCCAACTAAGACCAGAACTCTTTTCAAGTACATTTCTAATAATAACAGGTTCACCTCGCATCCAATGCATTTGAAAATGTTGAATCTTATTGTCTTCCAAATGCATAACATTTGGGCAGTATACAAAATTGTCATGACTGTTCTCTCTATGAGCTGCCTGTCTAACTTCAAAATCTGTTGCTTCATTTTCTGCAGAGCTGCTGATATGACACAAAGAACATCCTTCAGAAAATTCAGATTCGGGTAACTGAAAATTAATAGTAAGTTCCTCAGCACTCTGAATCAGTTGGTCAACTGAATTAGCTTCAAAGATGCGTCTCAGTGAAAGTGTCTCACTACCACAACCACCCCGCCCTTTGGGAGGACAGGGAATCCTACCATCTGGCTCAGCTTTCAAATCAAGAGAGTTACATGACATATCAGAGATGCACTCAGGTGACAAAACGCTCTTCTGATCACATTCTACTGTCACAGCAGGAATCTGTTCATTTGAATCTGTAGCTTGACTATTTACTCTTCCAACAGACTGCCGATGAGAAAATTTTGCCACATTACCTCCAGACTGAGATCCATTTCTAATTTCACGACAGCATGTGATACACAGATCATAAGAACAATCAGGATTCGGGCAGCTTCGATGGAAATTGACGATGGATGTATTGCAATTGTTACTGTCGATTAAGGAGACATTCATAGTTATGAATATGGTGTAAATATGTATTGACTTTTGACAATGGGAAAGAAATGGACATGACTGGTAGTACAGTTATAGCTAGCTAATACTCAAAATGATTAAAAATACCAAATAAAAAACTGTCACAGAATAATAATTTATAAATATTAGGTCCCTTTTAAATTCTTTAGATGCAACATTCATGAATACACACGAGTACACAAGGCAACAGAATGATAGCAAGAACTGTCAACCATGATGCATGCCTATACAATTCTCTACCTCAAAGAAAGGATCATCAATAGATAATGAGGTGTCCCAGTGGCATGAGGCGGTTTTGACCTTAAGATAGCATAGGACGGGATCAAGTAGACAAAAGATAACATAGTCTTTTGTAATATGACAAAAGATTAAATATATGCAGTAAGATATATTAACTAGTCTCATCTGATATGCACAATCTTAGGCTAACCCTTCTCACCATCTGATCATACTTGTTGAAACATAAGATAACAAAACTGATTGCATGTTACATAATCTTTCTCATCTTTATTTAAAAAGCAAGAGAATGTTAAGATAGTAAGGAACACAAGTTGTTTCCAAGTAAATAGAATGATGATATAATAACTGCATAACATGTATAGATTAAAATAACACAGATGTCCAGGAACAAGAAAAACAAAACCACAATGTAGCAAAAAAAGAAAAACAAAACCACATTTTCTTCTTGAGCATCAAAGAGCATGAGATGATACCAATACACTCGATCATCATCCTCTAACAAAGATACCATTATATCCTGTTCTGTCACTTGCACACCTATGGAAAATAAGGAGGCAAACATCTTTTAGCATACTGAACCATCCATCTAGAATAAAAATTGAAACTTACAGAAAGTAGTCATATCACATTACAGTACCACGTATGTTTGTTTCCACCTCTAATTCCTCATGTTGCTCCTGTTGTATATGCCGAAGGAGAGGCAGAACTTTGTGTAGCAAATAAAGCAACTTTTCCAGTTTGATGCTTGTATCAGTTTCCTCATGCTCATCCTGTCAAATTAGCATGTGTCATTTGGCATCGGAATATTTTCCATTAGACAATTTGAAGGAGGCCTGAACATGTGAGTTGGGAGACAAAGACCTAGGCAACATTCATGTTAGGAGATCTGAGTTCATGAATGATGATGATTTCTAAAGGGGGAGAAGGGTCAAGATGAGACAAACTGTTTGAAAACGTCCTCACCCTTATTGATCTTACTCAGGTTATGGACTTAAATAGGGTAGTATGCTGGCAATCTAAACCTAGTTGTAGGAAAAGATTTTGTTGTCGTTGGCATCAGATGTACAGCCAAGAAATTTAGTGAATAAGACAGAAAGCAAGAGGAAAATTAGAGGAAGGCACAAACCATGACAGCTAAGTTCTCCTTGAGGCATTTCCTGCAATTACAAATGCGTTGACAAAATGGACAAGCAACTTCAATTTCCTCTCTTTTTTTCTCTGGATACCTGATGCAATTAATTTGCAATGGCATTAGAACCATGGAATAAGAGCCCATTAATATCTAAAGAACATCAGCAAATAATCAATGTTCCGTTGTTCATGAAACAATGATCTAATACAATTACCAAGTAGAATGTTAGATGCTATTTCAACAAACCAACTTCCAAGGTTGAGGAATTTAATTTTTCCTCCACATAACAAGAAAACAGCTTCACAAGATCTAATTACCATTTTGCAAGGCACTCATGGCAATAGCGTTTCCTTTTGCAACTGGAACAACTGATAGTACTCCTGTCACTCCTCCAGCATTGGTGGCACATCACACCCCTCCTACGCACACTCTTCTGGCTGCTATCATCCTGATAAACAAATCAAGCTATAACAAGCTGCTACCAGCGACTGGAATAAATATATTCAGTCACTGTGATATCACTATGAATTTTAATTGGAACAATTGAGAAGACTTTTCGGAGTGCATATTAGTTTCTACTCATTTTATATAATGAGCCTTACCCTAACGGTTACATAATAATAATTAATTCTTGTACAGTGCTATGGAAGAAGATAACCAGATTAATTGGAATTATAAAGAAGCACAAATATTGCAAGAGATGTCTGGTTACACCAGGGCCTGAGATCCTTTTTCAGGCATTTCAGAAAGGAAACAATGCAGTAACCAAACAGCCCTTGTAATATTGGTTCTCATGTCATACTACTCAAAGAGGATCTGACTTGCCTTGACAGTTGACAGTAAGAAACCACTATGGTCTCCAACCAGAACTAAAAAATGGAAAAAGAACAATTTACTTCAAAGAAATATTAACTGTCCATAAGACATTTAGTCAAGTAAAGGAACTACCACGACTTCCAGTTCAAATACAGAACAAATAGAAGCCAAACTTATCAAAAGCAGAAAATTTTCTGCCATTCCTGATGACGCTACTCTCAAATTTTGTGATGGTTTGTGATTAAAATTTTCATTAAAAGTCCATAGGCCCTAAAATAAAAATCTCTTTAAAGAATCTCAGCAGCAATATAAAAAACATGGTTATGGAAAGACTCACTGATGAAAATGAACCTTCTGATTGACTGCTAGACTTCTGTTTCTTTCTTCTACTCTTCTTTTGAGCATTGACAACATCAACAGTTGATACCGTACTCTTCACGTCTAAACTGTCTTGAAGAAGCTTATTGGAAATGCGCTTGCACATTTCCAAATTGTTACCTTCTCCTCCCACTATCTGCCCATGAGACTGGCAAAATTTATACTTCTTCCTCTCAGAGACCTCGCAAAAGTAAAGTTTTCTCTTATTTTTTGAACCTTTAGGCCGGCCCCTCTTCCACCTTAACCCTTCATTGCCACCATCATGCTTGCAAGTAACTTCCATGCTTTGATGGCTTTCTTCTTTTGCATGAACAGTTGGCTCCTTCTTCATATCCTCTTCACACCAATGGTTAACCTTAGGACCATTTTCTCCTTCATTAGCACCAGAGCCTTCAATGGGAATTTCCTTATCTTTCTCAGCTACAACAGAACTTATCTCAAACTCGCCAGCAATAGCTTTACCAGGCATCACCATACCTTCCTCCCTTACAAATGCAGTCACTAAAACAGGCACTTCCAGAAGACCTTCGTTATTTTCCTTCCCATCCTTTGAAACTTCAGGAAAACATTGCTTATCATTTGATTGCACAGTCTGCTGATCACTTGACAGTCCAACTTTTTTCTTTGAACCCTTTGGCCGACCACGTTTTTTCTTTGGTTGGACATTGTTATCTCCCTCCTGAATTTCTTCTTTTGCATGAACAATTGGCTCATGACCAGAAACTTCAGTCATCCCTTGGATGCTTTGTTCAGAAGGAAGACTTTTCTTCCTATTCTTTGAACCCTTTGGCCGACCACGCATAGGCTTCAACTGCAGGGCTTCAGTAGTCTCTACAGCAACATCAGCCTTCCCATTCTTTGAATCCTTTTCCTGACACAAATTCTCTTCCATTCTACAAACATCACCTTCTCCTTTCTTGCCTTCACCTGAAAGACCCTTTTGCTTATTCTTTGAGCCTTTAGGACGGCCTAGCTTTTTAACCTTACCATCACTTAACCCTTCAATACTTTGTTCAGCACCAACAATTTTCATCTTATTCTTTGAACCCTTAGGCCTTCCACGCTTACCTTTAACCTGCCCTCCTTCATCTTTACTCTCTTGATGTGTGCCGGCATTTTCAGAGCAACCAACTTGACTCTGTTTTCCCTCACCGGAAAACTGGATTTGACCTCCATTTCCACATGCAATTTCCTCAAATAACCCCTGGATGCCTTCACCAACAACATTCAAACCCACATTTGGTTCCCCAAATAGGTCTTGAATTAGTCCATCAGCAAGACCCATCCCGCCATTTCCAAACGCAACCGCACCAGACCCACCCATCTGAATTTCTTCACCACCAAGATTCCCAAATACGCCGTCGTCGAACCATGGCCGGCCGCCTTTGCATTCAACACCATGAGCGCCTTTACTCGACCCCCCAATTCCAAGACCAAACCCATCTTCAACACCCCAAAGTTTCAAACTTTCACCTCCATTCACGCCACCCTCTTCACCAAACCATTCAAAAACACCCTCAGCGCCACCGCCTTCCCCAAACCAGCTTTGAGTTCCCTGATCACCACCATCAATTGGGGGATTGACTCCCGCTTTTTCCTCCACCGCCGGATTCACACTCTCCTGGCTTACTTCTTCTTGACGATTTCGCTTGTCCCTCTGAGCACACAATTGAGTTCCATTTCCAGCCTCATTGTCGGTTTCACCAACCTTACCCATATCTACCTTTTTACAACTCCTTTGATGCTTCTCTTTTATTTGTTCAAAATAGAGATGATGCTTCTGACACAAAGTCTTGCCAGTCAAAGCTCTCTCACTACACCTCCAGTTTGGGGTGCCTTTGCGTTTGCACCTTTGATATTGATCATTTTCTTTCATTTGATCATACCAATGAAGGAGGGGAGCTTTACAAAAAGAAAAAAACAACAATTTTACTCTTATATTTACTAGTACTATACAGTTGTGAGGTCATTGTAAAGGTAACGCTTTTGGGATTTTGAAGCAAAGATGGAAGGTAGTAACTTAATACGGAGAGGGGGCTACAAGAATAATAAAGCTAGATTACCAAAATTAAGGCCGTTTTAAATGGAAAGGAAGAAGAAAAATCTAAGGCAGGAGATTCCTTGAAGTAAATACAGAGTAGTAAGTAGCATACAAGTAATGATGACTGAAACTGTTGCAGTTCTCGAGAGAGAGGGAGACGGAGGGAGACAGAAACAGAAACGTCAGTTCAATCAAACTACGTCCAAAAGCAAACCAAAAAACATTTTAAAAATAAAAATAAAAATTCAGTTTTTATGGTTTCAACTTTCAATTTCATTTCATTGTTTTGGCTCTGGATGTTGTAAAAGTGGGAATCAGGAAAGGGGACCGTGAGTGTGTACTGTGTAGTAGTAATGTTTGAATGGGGTGGGGACCACCACTTAAGAAGCAATACTGCAATAGTACTTTTGTTGAATTGTTGTTGTTGACAATTCCTAGGTGGTAAACTGTGTGTATCCGGTAAATATCGTTACTGTCTGTGTGATGACACCACTCTTGACTTGTACGCCCATAGACTTGACTGGCTACGTTTTTGTTTTAGTTATTTTCTAATTGGTTTAGTTATTTTCTATGCACATTTTGAAACAAGTGGTTCCATGGTCTAGCGGTTAGGACATTGGACTCTGAATCCAGTAACCCGAGTTCAAATCTCGGTGGAACCTTTGCTTTTATTTTTTTCCTTTCTTAATTTACCTATGTACTACTACTATGTTTTTGGTCTCCAAGTCAAGGAAATGCCATATGGAAATGCACATTGCCCGTCAGAAAATGGTTTTTGGATGTTGTGGAGTCCTGGATTCTGCTGCTTCTGCTTCGATCAAAGTTCCAAGCTTTTGCTCCCAAGATTCCTGTGTTTCCACTTCAACTTGGCATTAGAATTTTTAGCTTCAAATTAAGAATTCAGTAGTACTTGTTTACAAACCACTGGAGAATTCAATGGACTGGGATTGATTATTATTCTTAGGCCAATTTAAGTTCATCACCTATACCATGGTCCACTATTTAAGTTCAGCAACAAAAGAAGGTGCTTCATAATCATGTCTATAAACTCTAGGGTAAGCAATAGAGTTGCTAATCCTCTAGCTAGAATTGGCAATAGCCAATAGCTCTTTGATATTTTGCTGCCCAATGCAGCTGGTCTGGTCCTGTAAACTATCCCACTATCAAGCTTTTACCCAGTGAAAAAGTTCATGATTTGAATGATTTCCACCAAAAAGGTTTACCAATACAAATACCATCATCCCCAAGCTCCCACCTTGTTAAAAGCTTTGAACTTCTTGGGAGAAACATATTACAGCAAAGTTAAATGAACCAATATGAATTCACAAATGAATAATAATACAAACAATAACACAAATCTCTGTTCAAGCCTTTGAATATCAATATTCAGCCAATACATGATGTTTTAACAAAAAAACCCAACATTGAATTTCATTTCAACAGTACAAAGATTTAGCATTGGCAAATTCCAAACCTAGTCTTCTTTTTCTTATTATAAACCCTAAAAGAAAGGGAAAAAGAAGAAATTTTTCAGATTGATTTCTCTTTTGCTTTCTCCTCTTCCTTCATTTTCTTCTCCCACCTACGTTTCTTATAAGCAAGCAACATCTGAGGCATTTTCTGCATCAAATTAGCAGTGTTCTCCCTTTTCTCAGCAGCTATCCTATCACACTTGTGACCTTTCATCTTTGTTTTCATCTCTTTCCTCTCTGGATCGTACGGCCAATCTTGCCCCGCTAAGAGCACTTCCTTGCGAAGCCTCGCACGACGGCGAGCGCTGATGCCCAGTGGCTTCCACGCTCCGAGCTCCCAATAGCCCCACACTCCCTTCGATAACTCACCTTGGTACTTAGCCAACTTTTCACGCCATGGGTATTGGTATTCTCCCACTGCTTTCGCCACAGACTGCGCTGCTTTGCCAGCCATTAGGAATTTATCCCTTTTCTCTCGCTGAGATCAAAGAAATTTGGTTAAATTTAAAATGTGTACAAAAGAAGAAAAATTTAAAGTTCGAGATCAAGACTTACTGGAAAAGGATCCGATTGATGAAGAAAAGGAGGTGATTTTCTCAACCGAAACGATGGCAAGTGCTCGTGGAGGACTGAGGAAATTAGGGTTTTGCAGCTAGCGCACTGGAAGAGAAGAAGGATCAAAACCCCGATTCGATTAAGAACCAGAAAGTAGTAGGAAGCATTTTGGATCGGCCGAAAATGTGCTTTTTTGGGCCCAAACCTTTGTTGGGCTCTTATATGGGCCGTAACGTGGCCCCAATTTTGGGTTCACTTCACATTGAGTATTGTGATGAGACTTGAAAATTTCTTCAAAATGTATTGAATTTCAATGATGGAATAATTATTAATCATCATTTCTTTTTTTCCCTTAATTTTTCTTCGCTTCCAAAGATGGGCAGTGCTTTTTTTTGGTTAACAAAGAAATGATAAAGATTAGCTAAATTTAAAGCCTCAGAGATAAACAACTCCCCTACTATCTGCTAAGAACACATCCAACACTTGTTTAGGAGGAGCATGGTAGACTTCTAGATCACCATCCATGTCACAACCCATCTTAGAAAGATTATCAGCACAAAAATTCCCTTCGCGAAACGTATGCTTGCAATGGCACCTCCAATCCCAACCCAAGATCTCCTTAATGTCCATCAACAAAGTCCCTAAGGGATGGAACTCCACACTATCGGAACGAAGAAGATCCAGAATAACCTTTGCATCAACCTCACAAATAACGTCTCTAAAGCCCTCTCGCCAAGCTAAAAGTAAGCCTAGCCGTAGAGCATGAAGCTCCGCTGCAACATTTGAACATACCCCCAAGATAAGCAGCAAAACCAACAAGCCAATTCCCAGAAGAATTTCTAATCACCCCTCCAGCTCCAGCAATTTCCGAATTTCCTCTGGCTGCTCCATCAGTATTAAATTTAACAACTTCCTCCAAAGGAGGCTGCCACGCAATACAAAGTTCCTTGCTCGAGCTAGAAGATGGTTTTGACAAAGCATCAATAACCTCACAGGAGGTGTTAGCGATATTAGCTATAAGACTATCAACAGGAATCGCATCATCCGGTTGGAAAATCATCCTGCAACGGGAAGTCCAAATTCTCCAAATAGTAGTGCCAAAAAGAATTACCTCATATGAAGAGCGAGTTTTAATATCCAAACCATGTTGCAGCCAGTCATGCAGGGGCAGTGCTTATTTGTGCATATCAAATAAGCCGACTTCATTAAAAAAAATAGGCCGATGATTCATTTGCTTCATTTAGAAAGGCTACTGCCTACTGCCATGCCTTCAATAGGGTTGGTAGAGTTCTCTCAAAGGTTAGCATTTTACTCTTTTGGCTAATTGTTCAAATTGGTCCCTGACGTTTGCAAAAATGCTCAAATAAGAGTCCAAATTTGGTTAATTAAGTCTCTTAATGTTGCAAAGTCAACATTGGACCTTGATTTGAGCTTCTTTTTTTCTTTGGGCCCTTATTTGAGCATTTTCACAAACGTTAAAACCTTATTTTTAAGCAATTAGCCAAATAAAATATATAACTATGGTGGAACTGGAAATAGAAGGGATGGCAGCTGGCGGATAGTAGGCGGATATCCGATCTGTATCCGTCATATAAGTCCATTTAATATCCCTTTAGCCCAGATATATTAGGTAAGTCCAAATGAGTTTTTAGTTTTATCTTAAGCCCAACCCATTAAAAATCCCTAACAAAATTGAGTTTTAATTGAATATTTACTATATAAACGGATTAAGCGGAGCGGATACAGATAATAGCAGGTGGTGGTGGAGCGGATTTAGATACTAGTTTTAAAAAATAAGTGACTATTTGGCGGATGCGGATATATCTAATTTTAAACGGATACGGATTCGGATAGTGAGATTTAGGCAGATATCCGATCCGCATGCAAGCACAACTACAATTTATGAGTCTTTTCTACAAAAAATACCCTTTTATGGTTGGCACAGAAGCACAAAAATACAGCAGTCAGATGACTAAAGAGTATCTACTGTACAGATGACCAAATTAAAAAACATAGTACTTTGTAAGTTGGGACATGAATAAAGTTGAAATCCTCTTATGAGAATGACCATAAAGATCCTGCCCTTAATGGCCAACCTTGAGCTCATACCCAATACATTGAAGATCGAGGGGCGCCACGATGCTCTCTATTTTTGGAAAAACAATTAGTCCAAACTTGGACATGAGAAAGCATATGCATACTACCCAAAAACAATCTCAAAGAAAGCTCATATGATTTTGGCATTCCTCAAATTATTCACCCATTGCCATGTCAAAAAAAATTGATAGCGCAGGCAAAAGCTAATAAAAAGTATTCGAAAGCTTCTGCACTCTTTTGAATCTGCTTGCTAGACTTGGTTGTTATCGTCATCTTGGAGTCAACTGGCCTCTTGCTGCCTGAAACTGCTGCTGCTATAGAAGTGATGACATGTATAAGACAGTAGATTACGCTATTTGCAAATAAGGCAAAAATCTCGTACACCTATTTGAAGAATGATTCATATTTACCTGAGCAGCATATGATGAGCTTTGCGCAAGAAACCTGACAAAGTCCTGCTTCTTATTTTCAAAATTGTTCTTCGCATTATGCAACAATACTTGTTCCCTCTTGATATCCTCTTCTAACTTCTCTTTTTCCCACCTCATCTCTTTCATCTTCTTCTCAGTTTCAGTGTATTCCGGTGGCACAGTTGATGCTGCAGAGGGTTTTGGGAATCTCACATCTACTTCTTCCCTAATATCAGACAGAGAACAAAGATGCAACAGCAATTTAACCGTGGTTTTACTTGGCAATTAATAGCAAATGTAGAACATAAAATTTTACTCGCCAAATAATAATAAAAGATCATTTTTCTAATAACAGGTCAAATGCCTAAATATGCTGCAAGTAATATGGTTCAAAATGATTTTTGTAATTCAAGTTTTTTGAAAACATAGTAGTCAAAAATGGAAAAGATGAATTACGTTATAGAATAGTAATTTTGTATTACTATAAAGGTGCTAATTATTGACGCAGTTCCATAATTATGTATTATGAATTCCAATAGTCTTCTGACATTAGAATCACAAAGTGCAAATGTATGCCCAACTTGATGAAGTTTAAAAGAGAAGGAAATAAAGATGTGTTCTGTCTTTCTTTTTTTATCCTCGAAAATGAAACCTCCCACTTGAAAGACAGAGCTTCTTACCGACTACCAAGGGAAAATACACCAGTGCTTCTTATCATCCCACCATCAAGAGAGACTGCTCCTTCACTTATACAAGGGAGAGCAAGAACCATCTGTGACCGTGTTCTGTATACTTGAAGATGGGAGAACAGATTGTAAAATAAAGTCTCTCTGAGGCCATCCCCATTGGCAGTGACACAAAACAAGTTTGAGTTGTCCACATGAATCATGTTCACAGCGTAGCCAATAAAGCCAGGAGGACACTCCCCATTTTTTAATCTTGGCTTTAACAGATCAAGCCTCCTCTGTGGGTCATCAGCTAAAATATCACCAGCATAAGGTCTGTACGGAGAAGGGACAATGGAGAAGAAATTATTTTTACAACGTCTTTCATACGCCAGATTGTAATCAGAAACAAATTTAAGAGGCTGATACCTTAAATTTTCAAGAGAAATTACTTGAAATCGGCCATCTATAGCCCTCCCAGTAGCAGCACCAAGCCCATGCAGACCAGAAGTTCTATCTATGCCACCATCTTGGTTGTATGTTTCCAAAGCTTTAACACCTTCAAAGGTTCGACAAACAATTGCCAACATAGTCTGCACTCCTAGGTACTCTGAGAACAGCCTACATATTACAAAGCCACACATCAACTACATAATACCACCAACAGTTGGCATAAAACCCTCGCAAGGAATTTATTTAATAAACAGGCCAATTCTCAAAAGCAAATGATGCTAACACCCCGATATAAGCTTCAATTTAAATTCATCCCCCCACTATACAGAGCAGTGGAAAGAAACGGTTATAATTCTCATGCAAAAGCCTCCAAATCATTCCAAACAATAAATAAATCATATATTAAATGCAGCTAGGCATGACGCAAAAAGATGAAATAATAATAATTATAATAATAAATGAAAATCGAAACAGACCTGCTAAGATTTTCATCATCTACTTTACCAAGTGTAGCAACAGGACCCAGAACATCCTTTGTCCGAGTCAAATGAGAAACCTGGGTGCCATGACGAGCTTTCAACTGATACAGAATTCCCGCTGCCGACTTTTCATGCCGAAGAATCTGTTCAGTTGTTTCCTCCTCACTTTGAAGTTGGGAATGGTCCTCGTTTTCAACTGTAGGTGCACTAGAAGAATGATACTTGCCAAGCATAACTGACAAAAGATCAATTGGTAGCCAGCGATAAGCAAAATATATTGAAACAAATATGGTTATTAAGGGTCAATATAAGTATAGCTGACAATCATACTGTTCAAAATTAACTAATACTAGCTGACCTTATTTGCACCTAACTCTTCATTAAGAACTAGTATACCTTGCATATCAAGTATGGAGTCATCTAGCTTGTTCTTCTGAGTTTTTAGCTGCTTTATGTTATCCTCATGCTGCTTGATTTTCACCCCCATCGCACGAAGATCTTCTTGAAGTTTCTGCCAAGATCAAGATCATTTTATATAAAAAATTACCTTAAAAAAGAGGCACAAACGCAGAAAATTACTGAGAAAAGATAAGAAATTGCATATTTGTATAACCTCTAATGTGAAAAAGAGCCATACAAGACCTAGATTACTGTAGTTCGCCAAAAAAAAAAGACCTAGATTACTGTTCTTTCCATGTCTATCAAAATACTGTACAAGAAAGTTCAAAAGCATTACAACCTCAGAACTCTGAATGAGGGATTTGGCTTGTGAAAATCCTCCATTTTGCATTTCATCCCTGGCAGCTAAAGGAGCTTCATTCTGATCTACTTGCATTGGAATTGTGGATTCCATTATAGCCAACGGCATAGGGTGACTTGAAAACTGCCAAGACTGAGAGTCAATTAACTTGCATCTGAAAATATCTCTCGGATATCACACTAGAAACTCAAAACCAGCTTAATCTTTCACACCTAAAAATCAAAAGAAAAAAAAGGCCTAAACTAAAAAAATCTTTTGACTTCTACTCTGTAAAGGTATTTCAAAGCATTTTACTAATTATGAGGTAGTCTTATCTTACAGCCCAAAAAACTTCTCAGTCAAAGAACAACCAAAAGAATAGTGTTATTCTGAGTATTAATATAGCTTCTAAGTCTGTGAGAGAGCGAAAGGATACTCCAACTTAAATTTAGACAACAAATACTACCATTGGTATTAACCCAATTCATGAAATCAGAAAATCTTCCAAATAATAGAAGATATGCAATCAGAAAACGTAAGAAATCTTTTCTAACTCGTCCTTTGGGGAAAAAAGGATTCTACATTTTTTTCCTTTTCGATGTTGGAGTCCTTGCCTTTCAATTCAAATTAAAGCAGTAAAGAAGTAAAAACAAGGGAAACAAATGCATGCATGAGAGACATACGACAACGAAACGCCCGATTCATCTGAAATTGGCTGAAACGCGAGAACTTTGAGTTTTAAAGAATTAAATGCGGGAATTGAAAAAGATGCGAAGAAACTTTCAATTAGTCTTCATCTGAGTGACATTTCTCAGAGTAACGAAACAGAGTATGGAGCATTTTGAGAAGAAACGAGAGCGAGTTGACGTACCTGGTTGTTGGCTGGAAACATTGCTGAGTTCAGCTTTGACTCGCCTCTGGATTTTCTCTCAGGGTCTCCGTCTGGATTTTCGCTTTTGGAAACAGAGTTATAAGAAAGCTGCGACTTTAAAAAAGAAAGAAAATTTAATTCGGAATTTTGGAATCAGCTTTTTTTTTATGTTTCCAGGAAATATCTTTGTCACCATTCACCAACCCCCCAACTCTTTTCGATATTATCATTTTTCCACCCAAAAAACTGAAACATTGCTCCTTCACCCCCCGGGCCCCGGTGATGAATTAATGAATAGTTATATCCTTTTTTGCAATTTTAAACCCCGCCGCAACTATATATAAGAAAAAAAAATCTCATTATTCATTTTTCATGTTATAATATAATATAATATATATATATATATAGTATTTCTTAGTAATATATTCCCTCGTTCCCAATTACATGTCCACCCTTAGTCAACAAAGCTAAATTTTGATCATTGTTTTTCTGGAAAGATATAAAGCAATTTTTTTAAAAAAATAACACTTATAAACTTTGAATTACAAACTTTTTAGTACATATTTTTTTGAAATTAAATTTTACATATTTTTTTTATAAACAATGGTCAAAGTTTAGTGTTAGTTGACTAAGAGTGGACATCTAATTAGGGACTGAGGGAGTAGTAATTATATATAATAATTGAATTGCTAAACACCGCCTCCTTTTTGTTATTCACCGCCCCACTTTTTACACTTTTGCCCTTTGTTCATATTTTTTCAACTTTCTAACTCTAAATCTTTTAAAACCTTCAAACAACCTTCAAACTAAAATCTTTACTGGTATGAAAATCTTTATGAAATATATGTTGTTATTTTGTAGATATAAGTTGTAGATCTAGAATTATGTAAAAAAAAAAAAAATTTGTTGTCGGTGCTGCCCTAAGAGGGCGGCATGCCGTGGCGCAGCCACCCCAGGAGGGCGACTATGTCCATGGCATGCCGCCCTCCTAGGGAGGCAGCAATTTTTTTTAAAAAAAATTTTTTACAAAAATTGCATGTGCCGAGGCGGCTTTACCGTGGTCGTGCCGCCCCCTTGGGGCGGCATAAGCCATGGTTTGCCACCCCGGGGGGGCGGCACATGCAATTTTTGTCAAAAAAAATTTGCAAAGGGCAAAAGTGTCAAAAGTGTAAAAAATAGGACGGTGTTTAGCAACACCCAATAATAAGGCAAATTATACAATACACCGTCAGTGGAGTTTAGCAGACTACACATGCGGGTCATGAAGGGTGACATGTATCTCCTAGAGACTAAATTGAAATATTTAAAACTTAATTAATTAAAAAATTGGACATATGTCAATATTAACTTCTCAAAATATATAATCGTTTAAGATCAAACATTTAGAAGTGTATATGGCTTTACTTGCGAAGCAGTGTTGGCGTCTTATTCAGGATGGTAATTCGCTTTGTTTTCAGGTTCTGAAAGCAAAGTATTTCTATCGAAGTTCTTTTATGCATGCTACTTTGGGGCGTAATCCATCTTTTGTCTGGAGAACTCTGTTAGCTGGTAGAGAAGTTATCAGATCTGGATCCAGGTGGAGGATTGGAAATGGCCAAACTGTGGATATTTGGAGGGATAGATGGTTGGCAAAACCTCCGTATTACCAACCAACGCCTCGTCCTGGGACAGTTTTGCAGAGCAATTCTGTCTCATCCCTATTTAATAATGATGGGTATTGGGATGAGGATTTATTATCTGAGTTATTTGAGGATGAGGATGTGTATAGAATTTCATGTATACCACTGCATTTGTCTTCTGCGGATAGGTTGATTTGGAAACGGTCTGGAGTGATTACCATGTTGCGTGAAGGATTTTAGGTAAAGATGTTGCAGAGGTGGGAGTAAGGTCAGTAATGTGGCGGTTAATCTGGGGTGCAAATGTGGTTCCAAAAGTGAAGTTTTTTATGTGGCGTCTTATTCATGGTATTTTGCCGACCAAATCACAATTGCAGTCACGAGGAATACCAATCGACCAAAGTTGTCCTGTTTGTGGAGGGGTGGAATATAATCTCTACCATGTATTTTTTGACTGTGTCTTTAGCAAGACAATATGGGATATTATTAGTCCATGGCTTCTTGTGTCTATTGTTAATTGGGTGGATAGGGAGGACTTTTGGGATTGTTTGTTGTTTAAAGCAAGTCAGTTGGGATCTTTGGATGTTGTGTGGATGATTTGGTCAAATCGGAATAAAGCATTGTATGAGCAAGTTTGTAAGCTTCCTCAGTCACTTTGTTTAGCGGTAAACAGGTTTATATTCGACTTTGATGCATCTAATAGGCGAGCAATTGGGAGGCCAATTCAAGAGCAGCAGGTATGGCAGCCACCAGCTACTGGATTAGTCAGGATTAATGCGGATGTATCGTTTTACCAAGCGGATGATGTAGCGGTATTAGGTGCAGTGATCTGAGACCATACAGGACGAGTTCTGCTATCTGGTACAACAAAGATTGATAGGGTCACAAGTGTCCTCTTTGCGGAAGTATACGCGATTCGTTTTGATTTGGTTTTGGCTTATTCTTTTGGTTATATAAGTTGTGAGGTTGAAAGTGATTGCAACTTAGCAATTTTAGAAATAAATAAGAGAAACCTATCCTTATGGAAGGGAGGGTCTCTGATTAGTAAGATTAGATTACTCGTTTCTTATTTTTCTTATTGTTCTTTTAAGCATGTTAATAGGGTTGCTAATCGTTTAGCACATAGTTTAGGTCATTTGGATTGTAATGTAGGAGCTAATTATATATTTGGTGCGGATTACCTCTGCCCGTATGTAACCTTGACAATTAATATTAATTAAAGATAAATTTTTCTCTAAAAAAAACGTTTAGAAGGGTATATATATAAAGATTTTTATATATAAAGATGAAGGGAGGATTTTCACTTTTTTTTTTGGTCGAGAGGATTTCACTTTAATCATTTTTTTATTATTTTTTTCTTAAGCTCAAAAAAAATCATTTTTTTCCATGTACACTGTAAATCAAATCTACAATTACTTCTACTTCAAAAATCTACAATTACTTCTATTTGGGGTCAATCCACTATGTGTTAAGCCTTGAGAATTTTAAGATAATGGGTGGAAAATACAGTGACCCGATAAAACCAACTTAATCCAAATGACATCGAGCCTAATTATAACTGCCTAATATGAAAAAGTAATAGTATAACCCAAACCCAATTTAATCCAAACCGTGATGTAATATATTTGATACCAGTTGAGTGATAACATAAGTATTAAGAAACAGACCTTCAAAAGAATAGACATGTATGACAAAAGCTATGATGTTAGGGAGCTTCCTTTGTAAAATGTTCCGATCTGTTTGATTAAAATCCATCTTTCTAATTCTAATCTAGCGGCATTAACAACTAACATAATTAAATTTAAAGTACCAAGAAGCAACCAACTATATTTACGGCCATATAAGTGAGAAACAGAGATGTCACATCACATCACATAGGAGGAGGGCCTTCCAAGCTATATGGTGTATTGGGAGCATATGATCCCAATCCCATCTGAAAATCATTAATGGCAAGAGCCAGGCGGTTTACGGACTTTTCCATCTCCCCTTTTTTCTTGTCGTACTTCTTAAAAGCTTTTCCATGGCTTCTAGTTACTCCTGATATCTTGTCCGAGATACTTCTTAGCTCCAACTGCATTTCCTTAATTTGCTTGAAGCTTTCCTTGCTTTCTTCAGGGACATGCACCTCTACTGGAAAATATACGTCGGGATTCCTATAAGCCAGCTCAATAAATCAGATCAATGTTATGTTCTACTTAAACAAAATTTCAGTATATCATACAAATTCTGCATCAGTACTTGATTGCACCATAATTTAAACCTTCCAGCATATATGTTCCTTGATTTTGTTCTCAACATCAAAAGACTAATGAGCATAATACCGAAATACCTGTATCCAAGAGATATAACTCCATTCTTCCTCAGAATCCCACCATCCAAAGACACGGCACCATCCTTTATGCAAGCACGAGCATTTTCCATATGTTTCCTCGTTTCGTATACTTGAAGCTCGCTAAAAAGACTGTAGAATAGAGTCTCCCGCAGTCCATGGCCAGAGGCGGTAAAATTCTCTAAATAAAAATGCTCTAAGTTAATCATATTAACAGCATAGCCAAGAAAACCTTGAGGAGTGCTTCTGTTTGGTGACTTAGGATCTGGCATATATAGCCTCCTCTGAGGATCACCTAATACTGTCTGTCCAGGGAAAGGCCTGCATGTTTCATCATTGTTGGGCACAAAACTTTCAATTTTCATAGATCTAATCTTCAATGTCTATATAATATAATAGTAGTAAAATCACTATCAACATTTCCAAACAGTAACTAGTAAAGTTCATACATACAATACCTTATATCTTCAAGGCAAACAACAAGAAATCTACCACTTAAAGATTTTCCAAGTGCAGCAGCTTCTGCATGAAGACCAAATTCACAATCAACTTCTCCATTATGCTCATACTTCTCAAGAGCACATGCAGCTGCATAGGATTTGCACACAATGGCAAGCATTTGATCTTCACCCAAGTACTCAGCTAAAATCCTGCAACAGGGAAATCCAGAGAGAGTAAAACTTACAGAAAGATTTCACAGTAATTTGTTTTGTTACATAAGTCACCTTTAAAGATACAACAAAGTTAAAGACAACCTGCTAAGCTTACTGGTGCAAACCGTTCCAAGTAAGGCGACTACACCTACTATGTCCTCCCTTACATGAATCCAAGGTTCTTGAAATAGACGTTCATGAGCAAGACTGCAGAGCACAGAAGCAGCAGAATGATCTCGTTCCTCGATCAGTTCCATCATTTCTTCTTTTGTGGATAAAGAGTCCAAATTGTTTATCACATTAGGTTCCAGAGAAGCTGCAAAGAGTTTTAAGATTAAAAAGAGGATGTTAACCAAATCATTGATTTGACATCTGCAGAATGCATGACAAAATGATTTACTTAAAACTACAAAATTCAAATTTTTAGATTTCAGCAATGGCAGCTTAAAACCAAATTTCTTGATCAAAACCAAAATCAGTTTTCAAACTGAAATGCCATAATGGTGATTTTATATACAACTATAGAGTTTCACTGTTCTTTACTCTTTCCAACGTACAAGTTGAACCCTTCAAGACAAGAAAAATATTTTACGATGTTCTAAATACATTTCATTTGAAGAGGGAGTTCCACAAAAAATAAATGCAGGTAAGCCAAAACAGAGAAAAGACGGAAAAAAAGAATTTGGTGTCTCAACGAATCAAGCATTATCTATGTCAACAATCATGCTCAATTATACCATGAATGTAAAATATAAATAATAAAAAGAAAAATTATTAAAAAAAAAAAAGAGAGAGCAAGCATAGGTAAACAAATAAACCTTGCAACTTAAGCATTTTGTGCTGAATGCTTGTTTTCTGACAATTAAGTTCTTTCAGGCAATCTTCCCATAATCCGATGCGCTCAGCATATTTGCACACTTCAACCTCTAGTTCCTATTGTAAAAAGCAGTCAACTTTAGGAACTAAATAGCAGTTCTGTCGAGGAAATTTTCACATTTGAGAAATGATCCCTTGCCTTACTCTCACACTTCACTAGGGGTAGTAGACTTCCTGCATTCTTGACAGATTGTAAGCTCTGCTGGAACAATCCCTTTCCATCTAAAGTGGGGTACTTGATCGCAGCAGGCTCAATTGTTGGAGCAGGCTCAGCATATTTGCACACTTCAACCTCTAGTTCCTATTGTAAAAAGCAGTCAACTTTAGGAACTAAATAGCAGTTCTTTCGACGAAATTTTCACATTTGAGAAATGTTCCCTTACCTTACCCTCACACTTCACTAGGGGTAGTAGACTTCCTGCATCCTTGACCGATTGTAAGCTCTGCTGGAATAAGCCCTTTCCATCTAAAGTGGGGTACTCAATCACACCAGACTCAATTGTTGGAGCAGGCTCAGCATATTTGCACACTTCAACCTCTAGTTCCTATTGTAGAAAGCAGTCAACTTTAGGAACTAAATAGCAGTTCTGTCGAGGAAATTTTCACATTTGAGAAATGTTCCCTTACCTTACTCTCACACCTCAGTAGGGGTAGTAGACTTCGTGCATCCTTGACAGATTGTAAGCTCTGCTGGAATAAGCCCTTTCCATCTAAAGTGGGGTACTCAATCGCACCAGGCTCAATTCTTGGAGCAGGTGCAAGAAAAAGCTGCACAACACTCAATCAGAAACTTTGATGTGGTACAGACAATCACAAAATAGGCACAGGATCATTACAACCTTAACATTGACATATAGCTCCTTGTACCGAGAATGAAAAGCCATGAAGCAAAGTGGCCCTTCAGTTTGAGGAAGAGGAAAAGAAGTGATTATGCAGCAGCCCTTCCTGAATGCATAGCATATAGAATCATCAACTTTAAATGATTTCGAGCTAACTCTGAGCGTATGGGATAGGCCACACTTCTCATCATCATGAAAAGTCTCATCAACAACACCATTAGAATCTACAACTTCAAACACTAAATTTTCCAGCTTGGAACCAGCAATGCATTGCTCAGGCACCTGAGAACACACATAGTAACAGAATAAGTGAAAAAGAAATATTAGTTACAGAAAAAAATTAAACGAAGGCAGAAGGTTACTAACCCTTGATGCAATTCTTAATTCCCTTTTCTCAGTTTCGAATTCTTGGTGGAAAACTACTTTATCCTCGTGTGAAACAGACAGAGATACTGCAGGAGCAAGCATGTAGGAAATAATCACGTAAAAAAGAACTTGAGACAATTACCAGTTTTTAATTATGCTCCAAGGTTATGTCTAGTTAATAAATATGCATCTCACAAGGATGTCAGTCATTCCATGAAGACATATAAGGTGCATAATAAAGCAACTTCTGCACATTGTAGAGCCCACAATGCCCATGCAACCTTATGTCACGAAAAGCAATTTCAACTTTATATATTTGTGGCCAAAAAAAAAACTTTATATATTTGCACAAGGCTTGGGACAACCATAAATTGTTAAAAAGAAATGATAATAGCAAAAGCTGATTCTCAATAAGGATAAAAACATAAATAATAAGCTACATTCACATAAAAAGATTTCTTTAATAAGTATCCTTTATTACCTTTGTCTTGGAATCACATCTAATCGTTTACAGTTGCAGATAACCAGATAACCACACACAAACCAAATAAATAATTTACAGCCCATGAATTATAGTCGATCCTTAAATTTTGGTCATAAACAACCTATGCAAAGATCATCCATATTGAGTCATACAGCATTTGGGAATGTAGAAAAATCAGTATCTCAAAACAATTGGAAAAACTTATTGAAATGACAAATAATACTATGATCCAAATTTCCGATACATAAACCAAGAGTTGCAAGGAAAATGATATCATGAGAAAAAAGAAAAGAGGATCATTTCATCATGTAAGAACAATTAGCTAAAGCCTGATATACCTGGTTTTCCATAACTAGCAGTTACTTTCAAACGGCCCCCAAGGTCAATGCATCCATTGTCATCCACCTATCATTGGAAAACTGCATTCAGGAATTGCACATAATTGGGAACCCTATCCTTGACTAGCAGTTATCACCATCGTGCCAAAAGCATCAACTGGAAAAATAAGAAAAGTAACATTCTTTTCCACCAGAAAAATAACCAGAAAGCCTTTTTTGGAAACCCCACTCCATATTTTGCAACATTCACATAACCAAATTGATAAAAAGTACAGAAATACAGATCAAGTTTTGCAAAACTGAACATTGCAACAGGGAATATTGAGTACCAATCTTCCAAGAAACTATGTTCAAGTTTGAAAGATATCTAAACCCGACCTTACTCATATTAGCAAACATTAAAAATAAAAATCATGCGATATAAACTAGTGTTACCCTTCTATTTATAGTGCAGGAACAGAAGAGAACAGAACGTATCAAAGGACCTAACCTTATACTTTGAACCTACTTGACCATCGATACAAAATCCATCCAAATTGAATTGAACTTCCAAACCTTCTGCGACATGATTCTCGTATGCATCAAACATCTGAGGAACAAAATATTATATAAGTAAGATGAAGATCAAGAATACTCAATCTACAAGTTCATATCACTAACTTATGCCCTATTTGTCAGTTGCACAGGCTTCAATAGTGAGTTAACATATTTATTCAGAGATACTTAAAGAGTGGGTAACATCTTTGGTATGCATTAAAATAATTGGAATGCATTGAAAAAAAGTATTTTCATTGATGGCATACGCCCAACGAGCAATGAACAACTTGAGATGCTTCAAAGCAGTAAAAATTTTTGGGCAACAAATGTTTTTCTCTTTTGGGTTTAATACCAAGTACGTACTATATTTACCATATACTTTTTTAACATTATTATCTTAATTAATATAAATAACTCAGGTAGGGAATCATAAAGCTTATAAAGATCCCACCATATAAGTATCAACAATTATTGATAACAGCTCATTTAATAATGTTACATATCGAGAAACAGAAATATACATCAAGAATAAAAACCTCGACAGCTAATAAGAGGACAATATGCCATATTGTAGTATAAAACAATCATGGATTCTTGGGCCAAAGTATGATTTATAAAACATGGCTAATAAGAGGACAATATGCCATATTCAGAAACAAACAATTCACTAAAACATGAAAAGCTACAGGCATTATTATGATTAGAAAGCTCTACCTCAAGAACAAACTGCTGAATTACAAGACCTGGGAGTAACAGATTTTCAAGAACTTCTGGACTGGCTTTGACATGATGCAAAGCACCAGGTGTAACTGATGTAAAAAAAAAAAAAGTATATCACTCAGATCATTGTATTATTGTAGTATAAAACAAATGATCAAATTGCTTCCAAGACTAATACAGAGCAGAGTACCTTGACATTTAACAGAAACCGACACTTCCTCATCTTTTGAACATATCATCAAGGTGGCTGCATAATGAGGCCGCATTGAGTCTAACTCACAAGTTTCAATCATGACATCCTGCAACGTTACATAAAACTGAAGACGATGACAAATGCACAGAAAATGACTTGCATACATATAGGGCATATAGTCTTTTAAAGGGAAAGAGATTCATAAAACAAACATACCTCAATACTAAGGACCAAGTTATCAGAAGAAAGGGATGGCTTAATCTTGGCTAAATCAACTAGCAAACCTTCATTTATCTTGATCTCGAAGTCAGGAATGGAGGAAAATGGCATCTGATTGTTGTATATGTCATAGCATGCAATAGAGAGAGGTGGAAAACATGAACCGACCCTGTCCAATGGCCATTGATGAAAATAGATAAGTAAGTTGAAACTGTTATCAGCATTCAGCTATAGAAAATCATGCCAATCCAAACTTCTATTTTATTTTAGAAGCTACATTCCTAAGTGAACCACACCCCAATCTGATTCTAGAAAGAAAATCAGCTCATATACAAGGAGGTCAGTAAACAGCAAATCCACAATTCATACCCTCAAGTTCCTTACCTAACATGATATGACTGAATCTCTTTATCAAGCAGGAGTTGCCACTCCCCAACCTCATTTGAAGGAATTACCTTCAGTGTTTTCATGCATTTCTGACAACCCGGACGTTCCTAAGGAATGAGAAGCTTCCATTATATTGCATGATCAGAAGAATCTTTAAGATACTAAAAGATTAGATCATCACGCAAATAAAAGCACGTAAAAGTAATATAAAGGTCTCCGAATTACTCACAACAGAGAACGAAAAGGTATATTTGCCTGCTGCTTGAAACAACTTTGGAAACTTGGACCCAAGCTGGAATATGTATAAGCCATAAAACCCTCTATGTGATGAAGGTGTAACTTTGTGTAAGCAAATTTGTTTGACAGCTTGATGGTCCTCGGTTCTTTTAAAATTGACTTCCATTGACATCACTAAATTAGTCTTGACAATGTCTTTCTGGTCCAAGTTATTTGATGGACTAGAAGAATCAAAACTACTTGGGCGAAGAACAGCCACAATATCCTTAGGAGGACGTAGTCCAGCTTGTACTGTGACAGCAGTTGGCAATGCCTAAAACAAGAAACAGCAGGTGCAAATCAGTCGTAAGGAAGATGAGTGAACAAATCAGACCAGATAGAAGACAAAATAATATTATCAATTGAATTGCCAAGAAAATGTAGGAAGAAAGTTGTGTGTGCATAAACACACTTTCAAATTTAGATTGACATCAAAGTGTTAGGCTAAACAAAAAAATTATGAAGCTCTCACAACCCAATATAAATCAATATATCAAAAATCCACCCTGACCCCATTAAGTTGCAGCTCTCGACATTCTTTAGCATTCAGCAAGTCAATTCTCGAAGGAACCTTCTGAAGTTGACAATTCCAAACAGTATCAGCAATTGCTGTGCACTGCAAAAGCAACCAAATTAAGCAGTTGAAATAGAGGTGATCTCAGAGCATTATAATAGCAAAAGATAAAACTTAACCTACCTTTTCAGAATCGATCACACTAACTGGAAGAGACAATGACTCCCGAATATCTAAACTGGCATTTTCACCCTCAACAGAAAGAATGCAGCCATTTGCTGCATCTATTGGCCTTCCATGTCGAAAATATAGGATATATATCATCAGCAAACAAAACAGGAGATTCAAAAACTATTAAAAAAAAAAGAAACTTTAAAATCACAACTTCACAAGCAGAGGTTACCTGCATATAATCCGAGCTTCTCCTGTATGAAACAGAATAACGAACCATCAGACCAATACTAGATTAATAATATGTATAAAATAATGGTAGTCGGTGTTTAAGTATATCGCTTACCACCAAAATCCCCTTGAAGTCCTTCAATTAGAAAATGTTCAATTGTAGCATAAACATCTTTCTTATAAAGCCCTGCACATGCACCCTTAAGAACTTTGATTTTCTGGCCACTTTTCCATGTTACTCCCTTTCGCTTAAGAATTTGATAAACCCTTATAACTGCAAGTTGATAAGAGGCAATAGGATCAGTAAATCAAATTATGAGGTAGATGACAAGATAACAAATTAATCAAACAGCATGCAGACAGTGCTTACCATCACAATCATATGATATTCCTAGTGCCTTCTTGTTCGAGGGATCAATAACTAAAACTGGTTGATCCTCACCAGACACCATTTCTTCATCATACCTGTCATGCATCTGAAGAAGCCAATCTCGATAATCTCGTTCCATTTGTGGAAAACTTATCTTTTTTCCATCTCTATAAATTTCAACATCGACACCTACAAATTTAATTAGTTAGATTAAAAAGAACCATTAGAATACAAAATCACATTTTTTGAAATGAACACCAAATAAAAATGAAAAAAGCTCACCTTTATCTTCATGCCTACTGCCAAAGCTCTTTAAAGAAATTGAAAAAGGATTATAGAGTGCCAGATCAGTCTAGAAAAACAAACAACAATCACATTATCATTTTAAACTAACTCAATCTATCAACTGAACAAATTACTTTAGCTCTTTATGCAATCTCCTCTCAATCATCATAAATAAAATATAGATTATGAGCTAACATATATACAAGTCAACATATTTGTGCCCGACTACCCGTACCCTTTTTCTCTAAGCAGACATTATTGGAACTACTTACTGCAAGTGCGCCCAGTTTTATTTACCTAGATAAATAGAACAAACCCAACTGAAAAAGGAGGAGATAAAGATAAGGACCAGATCAAAAGAACTGATTATATGCCTACCAAGACAATAATAATGACTACATACAGTTGATATTGCAGATTTTACATCATTGCTCTGATTGATCAAGCATGGCACCAGCAACAACTTGACAAGCAATAATCAACACATAACAAGCTGCTCCCCACAACCACACATTTCCAAACATAAGACCATTCGCATCTAGGCAGAGCATTAACTCAGTAATCACATCAACAAATCAATATACCGTCTCTAACAACTTAGAAGCAAGCCACCTGTCAACGTAACCTCCTATAGGACTGTAGATATTGATATAACAGCAAGACATGGCAAATACTCCCCCATGCTTGTAAATAGAAATGTAAGATGGACAGGGTAGCCTACCTTTGATGGTGATGGATTGAAACCTGCATCAGTCTCTGCAACCAAAATTTTTTTTGCTTGAATCGTACTGGTAGTTGTAAAAGGAATAATTATTGCAAGTATACATACATATATAAGGAAACTTCCCAGAAATTTAAACCACTTACCAACAAAGCATTTAACTCTCAAGCAACATCTTTTCAGCAACTGGGACTTGTCTCCCTTTCGCTGCCTCAAATCCATAAAAGGAAGCAACCCCTATAGAGAAGCAAATTATATTAGAGGTTTGGTTTCCCCACCAAATCACAACAACACACCAGACCACAATGAAGCACCAAAGTATTTTAGTTAATGGCACAGAGATCAAGAAGCACAAAGAAATGGAGAAAGTAAAGATAAAACCTTTGGAAGATACTGGATACTTATAGTTCACTGCATACCCCAAAATTACACAAATAGTGTCTATTTTGCAAACAACCAAATTATTTAATATGATGCCACGAAAATACCAAATACGACTTACGAAACAAGAATTGATATTCATAAGCTTAGTAGAATACTAACATAACGAGCATCTGGAAGTAGACGACCAAGGCGTCGAATTGAGACTCGACTAAAACTCTCAAAGTTTTCGTTAATGGCCCATCCTTCATCATCCAAGCTCTTCAAAATCCTCTCAATATTCTCTTTCCCCTGCAAAATACGATATAATATGTTTCACAAAGTATTAACTGAAAAAGTAAAATTAAATAATTTAATACCTCGCGGATGGGAAAATAAACACATTTGAGGCGGGCATTGGCTTCTTGATAAGCCTTTGAACCTGGAAAATAAAAAACCTCAGCAACTGTAAACAGAGGAAAATGTGGCCCTTAAGCAGTATATAGCAAGACATGATGACCACCTGAACTTTTTTCTGCAGCTTTATCCTTTTTAAAGTGAAGCAGTATAATAAATTCAGGACCATTGCAAGAATGCAAATTGGTGATCGCAACTTCGCCACCTTCAATTTCAGTCAAATGAACACCATTCACCTGAAAAGTAACAATTTCCTTCAACTCCCAAAATCTTCACACAAGGTTACCAACCACTCATCTAATGTAAAAAGGAAAAGGCATGTCCAGTTAATATCTAAGAGATTACCAATACAATTATGGAAGATTAAGATAACAAAATGCACATATTATCATTCATCTATCTTTAAGACAAAAAGTTCCCTTACAGTAAGGATATCCTTGCATTTTATTCTCTTTCCGGCAATCTATATTCCACTTACTATTTAAAGAGATACATAAACATAACAAAGAAAACAGCGATAAGAAGCTGAACCTGGAACTCAACAGGTGTAATAGTCCTGCCAACTTTGGACAGCTCATCGCACTGCAGTCCAACAGATAAGAAGAAATTACAATTCCACTATACTTAGTACTGTAAGGAACACAAGAAATACATTTCTAAAAGTTGAAAAGGTTGCAACTTAAGTAGCATTAAGCAGAAGAATGTGCAATTCAACTCAATTCTTCAAAGAAGCTAGGGAATCTGTGCTAGAGAAAACCAAATGTAATCGTCAAGAAGGCCAAAAAAAGAAAATGATTGTGCCTTTTTTATTTGAATAGATCTAGAATTTACTATATGGAACTTATTTAATACTCAATCATTCAAACATCAGACCAAAAAACTGCATTAGCAGACTCAATTTAGTTGCAAAATAATAGTCTGCTGGCAAGCCAGATTCAAAAGAGAATAGAGGAAAAAATATCTCCCAGTATCAAGTTCTTCATTGTTACATCAACAAAATCCTAATTATTAAAAGAACAAAGTATTCTTCAATACTTGCAACTTAGAACTTTAAATGCAAACTTACCAGCACATGACAGGCAGGTAAAATTAGGAGTAGAAAAGAGATCAAGCATATTAATCCAAAATGATGGAAACACTATGGTCCTTGACTGTCCTAGAAGCCTTCAGAAAGTAGCAACCATGTATGTGTACAAAGAAAGAAAAGAGAGTAATAATTGAAATTTGAACAATTTGAATTTCCAGGCAGGTCTCAATAGTGTAATTTCCATATTATAACTATAATATAAAAATTAAAACAAAATCTCACACCTGAATATATGGGAAGTAGATGTCCTTAAGCTTGCATTGGAGTTCACGTATGTCCAAATCTTTTCGTTTAGGCTCTAATATCTCAACCTGCAGATTATGGAACTATCAGAATCTATTGCATAAACTCAGATGAATAAGAAGAAAAAGAATCTAACCAAGCTAAAACGAGACTTGTACAAAGGATAAACAGAATGCCTAAGCAATGCATAATACAAGCATTTTTATTTTATTTTTTTTTATTTTTTTGTGAGAAAACAGTCAGATATTGTGAAGTTTGGACACTATTTACCAAAAAATTCAAATACAGTCAGGCACATATGAAGTTGAAGAACAAGGCAACAGAGATGCAATTTAGCCCTAATATAGCAATATACAATGGTGAGAGGACTAAACCTTTGTAAAGCTACCATGTGGCGATTTTTCAGATTCATCTTTTAAGAGATCCCTGATGCTACCATTGGCCTGAAGTAAAAAAGAATAATAACCATAACACAGACAAAATATGAGAAACTTACTGGAAAACCATAAAGCTCATAATAGAGTGAGAGAATAAACAAAATTCTTTAGGGAGATTAGTGATCACAAAATTTCCTTACTCTCCAAGGACTACGTTCCGAATTAGAAGTACTGAGCAACTCAGGACGCGAAAGACATAATGTATAGACATTCTTGGACTCTTTTGTCTTGGAAGAAACTATAGCACCGCTGTATTAAAAATAAGGGGGAAATGCCGACAAAAATCAATTAAATCACCGGGATTAAGCAGAAGAAAACAGAGGTAAGGGCGTGATTTCTTTGTCAAAGAGGTCATACCTCCCTATATGCATAGATGCAATAGGACCTCCATATCCAAACATGCCAAAGAAAGGCTGCATTGTCACAGTAATCATAAAAAGAGAAATGAATAATTACCATATTTCAAAGTGTATGGTAAGTTGACATGAAAATTGGAGAAAAAATTTCACCATAAAATCCCTCAACAACATAATCTCCCAATAGATTATTTAAGCAAGGACCATATTTTGATATGGAGGAATAACTACAATTAAACAAACACTTTGATCAACAGAGATATGGTAACACCCTCTTGCAAAACAAATCTAGAACATACTTTCAGCTGATAGTAAAACCAATATATGCATGCCTATTAAAAGATGAACCTAATTTGGCAGTAAAGATATATTCATTTTCTATTGCATGTCAGAAACTTCGTAAGTAGACAATGTCAAAAATTGAGAGCACAGAAATATAAAATCAAACATTTTTATGGGCATGCCAGACAGATATACACACAGATAGAACCCAAAAAAAATTAGTAATTCCACAAAACTTTTACCACTAGGTATGGTGGTTTGCAACCTACTGCTTTTTCTTTATATAATCTGTTTAGAGAGGCACCGATCTTTCCCCTAAACCAAAAATGAGCAGAATAAATATGATTTGATTAGCAAACTTCATAAGAAAATCATAAAGAAATACCAGCAAGTTTTAATCAACTTTCTCCTAAATTGACAAGGCAAACACTGCTAAATCTTATGCAGTTTTGCCAATACACCCCCCACGGTAAAACGTTCATCTAAAATGATATTAATATAAACTAATTGGGAAGAAAAACCTTGAAACCTTGTTCAGACTATCAATCTAGAGATAGAACAGAGAAACAATATATCCTCCCTTTTTGGGTCAGCCTTTCCATCATCTTCTTCTTCTTTCCCTCTTCAGAGAGTAGAAACTAGAAATTAGCTTAATCATCCCTAAATGTCAACCACAATGTAAGAACTTGCATAAGTTTCCAGTGCATGTTTCTTCCAAATCCATACACATCCCACTGATGTTTGAACAACTTCGAAGGACAGTAAAACTATGAATGGGTAAACTGTTTAATGAGTTAGTGATGTGCCTTCCCATAATCAAGGATCTTCTTTTCTTTTTCTTGCTGGGGTGGAAAGGAGGATCAAGACAACTAATCCTGCCCGAGAAGTCTAGCATTTGAACATACATCACTTATTCTAAGATGCCTTAGCTACCTTCTCTTTAATACAACTTACAAGAGAAAAGGAACCATAGAAAGTTAATTAGAACAAAACAAACTTTGAATTAAAAAAAGCAAAAATGACAGGTACACCATACCACTTAACAATAGAGTTTTCATCACTACCATCCATTCCAGGCCCAGTGTCAAAAATTGAGATTTTATCTTCACGAACATCCACACTGCAAAATTATTATAAATGACAATGGTATTGTATACACATTTTCTGATTTAGGCAGAACTAGTTGAATCACACAATATTCAAACAAATAATGACAAAAAAGGCCTTTAGATGACAATTCTAACAGTGGAATATAACAGATTTTAAGGAAACACAAATAATGCAGCATTATATATAAAAAAAAAAATTCAATGCACTCCTATCTCAAACAAGTTGTTAACCATGACACATTAACAAAACTGTTAAAACTATCAAAAATATGTTAACCCGTAGCAACTTTAATTGTGATAATAAATAACAATGCTATGTGACAGTAATTGATCATGCTCAATAACATAAGCCAGCCAAATATGCTTATACATTGAAGTAAACTGTTTGAACTTAATTTACTCTAGCCAAAAACAAAATAAGACTATACAAGAAAAAGAAATATGAAAAGCATGGAGCAATGAAATGACCATCATAGACAAATCATACAATTCAGAGGTGAATCCAAACCTTATCAATCTCCTGTGGTTTTTGTCATTCGACCATACTGCTTGCAACGAATTGTCCTGTTCAAAGAGTATATAATAGAGAGTAAGCGCCTATCTAAAACAACAAATTAATTATAAAACAAACTCCAGAATCTCAATAACACGATTCTAAATTTTACAATTAAATCTGCAAGGGCAGTCTCAAACTTGTAGTCTTCTGGTAAATTCTTTAACAAGTGCGTATCTGGTGTCAAATCCCACATATTCTGTAAACCAACAAAATTCATCCCAGAAGTGATTATGGTCTCTCAATAAAAGAACAAAGAAGCAAGATAAGTTTAAAACTGATAATCAAAGAGAAGAAACTACCTCAAAAGTTTTGGCAATATTTCCAGAACCATCCTGTTTATTTGAAAAAAGAAAAAAAAACGAACAAATGAGCATGGGAAACTAACACAACTATCAGTTTTTTCATGGCCCTATAAGGCACAAAGACGACATTTTTATTCAGCAAACCAAACTGGTTAAAATAAAAAAAATTCACCAGAAACTATTAATAAAATACTGACATGAAGGCGTAATATGTGACACTTATGGGGCTTAAACTGCTTCCTGAAGTTGATTCGCGTAATCTTTTTCTTCTCCTCTGCATCTTCAAGATATAAATTATCACTATCCCAGTTCACTTTTCTTCTTTTAGCCGACTGACTCAGGCGTCTAACCGTCTCATTATACTTGACCCTGATTGATTCAATGAAATCCTCAACGGAGATTTCTGGCCTTCTATCATTTGAGGTATAGTCAAAACTAGTCCCGTTGGGTAACAGGACTTTAAAATGGTAATCTCTGTAATAATCACCATCGTCATCGTCATCAAGATCGTACAAAACCAACGCTCTTTCTCTTTTCAAACCTCTATGTCTTAAATCATCTCCCATGGCTAATGCCTTTCAAGATTCAACCGACTCTACTAAGGCTTTTACTTGGAACAATGAAAAGTTTGGAACTTAGGGGAAAATAATTACTTTTCAGGGGAGATACAGAGTTTGCTGATGAAGGGGAAGGGGAAGGGGAAGGGGAAGGGGAAGGGGAAGGAAAGGGGAAGGGGAAGACGAAGAGAGGCCTTTTTTAGCAAAATGGAGAGTGAGTGACTACTGCCTACTGGGACTGGGACTGAGAGTTGCTAAAAATGAACAAAAAGAAAAATCGTAAGACATATTAACAGACCCCAGCTGTGCTCCTCCGAGATGGGCTATCTGATTGACACATAAGCAAAGAAGAAAACGAACCGCCTTATTGGATGGTCCAGATGGAGTCTTCAAGCTCTTTTTGTTATTTTGTGGGGTCAGACAAATCAGCCTATAGAGAGAGAGGATTAAGCGCAATGCGCGTGGAGCCGTGGACCTTCCTTTGTTGCCACGTGTAGTAGTACATTTGCGTGGGCCCTTATACTTCACTGAGGTCTGGGTGGCGTGGTGATCTGAACGGATCGGGCCCTGGGGGACTGGGACCCAAACCTATCTTTAACCGACACGTGGACATAATCAAGCATGGTTTTTCGTTTCCTTTATCCCTTTTTGGGCCAATTAAATCTATGCTACGATTAATCACAAGTAGTATACAAAAATGCATCTCCTTAAATAATCAAAAATTAAATGGATTAATTACTAGTAGTATCAATGGATTAAATACAGTAGCGTCTAGCTGTCTTCTTCTAGGCTCTAGCTTGATATTATTGCTTGAGTTTCAAGTTTCAAACTTGTTCTAAATCAAGCCCGGCAAAACGTTAGTCCGGTCTTCCCTGGTCATGGGCTGATGGTTGCCCATACGCCCACAAGGCTCACATCTTTTTGGGTTGAAAATTGAGTAATTTGAGACTGGCTGGTCTTGATCCAAATTTTTTAAAATTGTTCTAAAATTCAATTAATGACAATTATTCAATACTTCTAATGTCAAAACTCTGAAGATATGGGTGTAATTTGAACAATACCTTCAAAGTTTTTCAGTCCAATTAAGGTCTAAAATTCATGGAAAACTTCCAGTTTCACTCAATTAGGGGTGTAATCGAATTGAGTCGGGTCTAGTAGTGAGCTACTCGAGCTCGATCGAGCTTTGATTATCGAGTTCGAGCTCAGCTCGAATCGAGTATCGAGCTATTCGAGCTCGGCTCGATAAATTCGGTACTGAATTAAAAAAAATCATTTTTAGTTGAAATTCGAGCTCGAGCTCGATAGGTATATATATATATATATATATATGTAATATTTTAATTAAATATATAGTAATATAATGTGTGTATATATGTATATGTGTGTGTACCAAGTAGCTCGACGGGTATCGAATCAAGAATTCTAAGCTCGAACTCGGCTCGATTCGATACTCGAGCTACCCGAGCTCGAACTCAGCTCGAAAGTGGCCGAGCTGAATTCGAATTTTCTTCGAGTTGAGCTCAAATAGCTCGCAAATAGTCTTGTATCACTTACACCCCTAGTTTCAATGAACCAGATTTTTGTCAAGTAAAATAAAATAAAATAAAACTAATTCATTTATGCAAATTTTTTACTATAAATATTTATTATTTTTCCCTTTTCAATCAATGAAAATATTTAAGTTACTGCTTAATGGTATTGAGAGAAGAAAAACAAATGGGGAAAAGAAAAAGAGTAAAATAGAATTGTTGCACCAAACGTTAATGAGATGTGAAGTAATGTTTTTGTCTCATGATTGAGGTGTTAGTGGTTGCAATTTCTCATCTAAAGTGGTTGACCACATTTCTTGATTTCAATTAGTCTTATTATATTGCTTCTCCCTCAAATTCCCTAATACTAATACTTATATATATGTAGGTTAGATAGACGTGTTGCTTTCAACACACACTTAAATCGACAACATTTCATCAACTGCTAAAGCAAAAATTAGAAACATTTCCCAAAGCGATGTCTCTGCCTCATCTAGTCAAATCTTCAATAAGGTACCATGAATGATTTGTTTGATCGTTATAGCTCTTCCTCTCCCTCAAATAGAGGGTCAATCCAATCATTTTCCACAATACACTTACCTAATGCCTAATGGAGACTCCTTTTTTAATACATCAAAATTCGGATTAGGGGTGAGCTAATTAATTCTATGAAATTTTCATGACATATAGGTTTTATTCGATATTGCCATAATACTACACCCTAGTGGCTCAGTCCGTTTAAAGTCGAACCATATCAAACATCAAGGGAGGGAGTTTTTCAAATGCTTATTTTTCAATATCATTCATCAATTCTAAATCTGAAATCTTATTTAAGAGTCATCAAAATTCTTTCACTCCACTAAAATGACGTCGTGAAATTTTGAAATATTGGTAAAATAAATTTTATAGAAGTAGGCCTTATAATAGGTCATTGATCAAAGACCAAACCCCCCCAAAAAAAGCA
Organism: Corchorus capsularis; assembly: GCA_001974805.1. Taxonomy (NCBI): domain Eukaryota; kingdom Viridiplantae; phylum Streptophyta; class Magnoliopsida; order Malvales; family Malvaceae; genus Corchorus; species Corchorus capsularis. Next base: position 63,755 of record AWWV01006560.1, read on the forward strand.
TCCGTACGTAAGCATAATACTAAAATTTAACAACATTAATGATTTGTATTAAATCAATTGACTAAGTTTCTTGATAATGTCTAAACAATCTAGTTGTATAGATTCAACAAGATAAAACATTATTTTGCAAGTCATCTGGGTCAATATCAAGAATTAAGTACAAAAAGGAAGATAAGAGTTTATATATAATATGGAGCAAAATGCCAAAGCATATGTATCCTGCATGGAAGGGATAGTGGTCCACGATTTTGCGACATCAAAAAGTTTACATAAGGCTACGAGGCCACGAGCAATAGGCCCTCGAGTTGTAAATAAATAATTTGCAGAGAGAGTTACATAAATTCTGAAAGGAGCTTGTCACCAAACTCCATTTTCTTTTTTTCTTTTTTCCTTGATCGAGAGGTTACACTAACTAAGACTCGACTCCTTTCTATTGCAACCCTTTTTGGCTTCAATTAATTTTTGTTTCATTTTCTTTTAATGCAAGCAATTGGGGGCCATCTAACATAGTTAATCGGTTTTATGGTTTCCCCATTAAACCCCAACTATACTATTTAGAGTTAGGATCCCACAAATGGGTTATAACTAGAATTCACAGCTCAGCAATCAGAAAAAAGTTTACTCATATGTGGTGGATCCACATTGCCCTTGTTTTTAGGTTCCTTGAGCTAGACATTTACCAATACTTATGTTTTCGCATTTACTAGCACCCCAACTCCCCATAAGGAAAGAAACATAAGAAATTAAGAGAAAGAGAAAGATTTTACCATTTCTAGTGACGTATATTTATATCTTGAGAGGTCATCACATTAGTAGAGTTTGATTCTCATGCATCGACTCGAAATTAACGTCTTTTGGTTGGTAAAATCCTTCTACTACCTATTCTAATGGAAAATACTTTTTGCATCATCTGATTTTACCGTCGGTTATCCCGCATAATAATTAAGTTAACAAATTAATTTCAGGTTTAGCCTTTAGTTACAAATAAGAAGGATTTGCAGGTAAATACCTTGATTTTAGGGTATTATTGTATAAGGTTTTATAAATTATGATAACTTTTTTCAATGATACGTCAGACGGGATATTAATCAGTAGAATTAGACAGATCAAATAGCATTACTCTATTCTAATACCTACACTTTGTAGATCAAACTTTTATTTTCACACTTATCAAACTAGATCACTCCTACCACAATCAAAACTTGTTTAGCATGAAGAAGGTGCAAGTTGCAACAAAAAGTCTCTACCCATCTATTTATTGTAAGGATTAAACATTAACGACACCACCGCTTCTTTCAATATGATTTCGGTTAGGTGACACCAATACTCCTCAAGTTTTTGTCTGTCTTCCCTCGGTTTCACTTCACATGGTGGAAGTAAATGATCATAAAATTTTATTAATCAAAATTGAAATTCAACAAATGTCAATGTCTCAACTATAATATTCATTTTCCCAATTTTAACGTTTTCTGTACCTTTTAATTATGTTCCTTCTCTAGTTAATATAAGTATTTGGTTATTTATCATAAGAAAAACATTATTAGAGGGAAAACTTATTATAAAAGGAAAGAAAAGAAAAGAATCAAATCTTAATATCAGTCGATAAAAAGAAAAGTTTATACCAAAAGAGAGAATTAAACTGGACCTATGTTCTATATATGTAGAGGTTCATGAGCCTAAAAGTAAAAAAAGGACCAATCCCAGCATGGACTTCATGTGATCTTTGGCTTCATGCTCACAAAATTTGCAAGTTTATTCCTAAAAAAAGAAAAATATTTCTTCACAAGTTGCTTTGAAAAAATTGTATATTTTATATAATATAATATAATAAAATAAAATTCAAAGTTGAAAATATTAAAAAATGACAAAATGAGATTACGGCCTGGCATGGCTGGGCAGTGGGCAGGCTTGTAAATACGTGGAAAATAGTTGGGTGACGTGGCGTAATTCAATGGGCCCAATCCAACCGTAAAATGTTGAACGAAGTTAGTATATTGGCCCCGTGAATTTGATAAATCCTATCGGCCGATCGCGCGGGTCTGCAGCTGCAGTTACTTCTTTCACTTTCTCTGTTTTTTCTTCTCTCTCTCTCAAAAAACACTACTCTCTTCTCCCTTCTCTCTCAATTTCACCTTTTTTTCTTCTTCGTTTTCCATTTTCCATTTTCCAGTTTCCTTTCTCTCTTCTGTAAATCCATAGCTCTGTCAAAAGAAAACCAGAAAAGAGTGAAGTAAATTGCCTTCTGGGAGATGCATGGAAAATGATAGTGAGAAAAAATGACCAGAATCCAAGCCAACTGATTTCATATCAGCTTGCTGTTCTTCTCTCAGGTTTTGATCTTTTTTTTTTTGTTTCTTTTAGTTTTCATGTTTCTGGGTACTCTTCACTTTTCATTCTTGAATTTCCCAAGTTCCCCTGCTAAGCATTCTCTGTTTTTCAGTATTTATCATTCCATGAATTTTGGTTTTCAACCTTGTCTTAAATTTTAATTAACTTAAATGGAAAGTAAACATGACATATATCTGGATTATTTTCTACGAATGTAATGTGCATTAGTTAAGAAAGCTGGTCTGATACAAATCTGAATTTGTCTGATATACTGTTATAAACACTTAAACTTGTGTCTCTGTTTTGCAATTTTGAAGGTTCTGTTTTGGCCGGAGATGGGAAAGAAAGGGAGTGGATGGTTCTCGTCGGTGAAGAAAGTGTTCAAATCATCTTCTAAGGACTTGCCTGATAAAAAGGTAACTAATTTCTCAATTCATTTATTACTATTTTTTTCCATTATAGCCTGATTCGATTGCCATATATCTAAGCAATTCTCAATTATCAAAGCCATTTATTTCGGCACCTTTCAAAGATTTTTTTTAATATTCCTACTTAAATTTCATTTCAAGGCAAAAATCCTCTTTCAAAAAGTCAAAAATCTACATACAAAACATTCTGTGGTTTTCTTATTGTTTTTTGTCACTACTCCATTAGCATTTAGCCATATTACCCAAAATTGCAAGGACAAATTCTTCTTGATCTTTACACATTTGTGGTTAGAAACAATACTAGGAAGCTGCCTTAAGGTTTATTTGAGGAAATATAAAGTGTGGTTAAGCATGAGATAGATTTTTTATAAAGTATGATTTAATTTTGATAAATGAAATGAAAATGACAAATTAAGAATGTCCACTAATTCCCTCGCAAGATGACCTATCCTTATTATTGCTGCTGTCAATATTTAATTTTCAATCTGACTATATATTAATATGGTGAAATGAAATCATCACAAAAAGAAAATGGTCCATTGCTTTTTTCTTCTTCTTCTTTTTTCCCTTTGTTTTATTCAGAAATTGGGAGACTATTGATAATGGGAAGGCCCTAGCATATTATACTAGAAAATATAATTGTACTTTCAAGGAACAAAGGGTAACCTTCCTTTATTTATATTGTTTCTGAGGGCCAAGAACCCCAAGCAAAGGCAATGGTCCCCTATGAACATGAATAACCTTGACACATTATTATCAATGCCACCTAAGCTTTCACATCATTCAACTTGATCATCATGTGCTTCAACTGTTAGATCTCCATCATCCCATTGCCATACCAATCATAATCTCTGCTCTGGTGAAAATTTTCTTTTCTGTTTGCTAGTAATTAAGAAACAAGTATTTATTACTATTACAGAGGAAATTTCATTAATGTTTGCCCTGAGCAATAATATGGTCAATTTTGTTTGTTATTTCAGAAAGATCAGAATGTAGAGAAATGGCCAAACGAGGCACCGGAAGTAGTGTCATTTGAACATTTCCCGGCGGAGAGTTCACCGGACGACATCACAAATGATGAGAGTACCACGTCAACTCCTCTGCATGAAGATAGGAGCCATGCCATTGCGGTGGCCATGGCAACTGCCGCCGCTGCAGAAGCGGCTGTTGCGGCTGCACAAGCTGCAGCTAAAGTTGTTCGATTGGCTGGTTATGGACGCCATTCTAAGGAAGAAAGAGCTGCAACCCTAATACAATCTTATTACAGAGGCTACCTGGTAAAAAAAAAAATCCCAATCTGTCACTATCTCTATAATCTCCATCACACGTTTTGTTTCAATTTTGCGTTTGATTTTATAGGCTCGGAGAGCGTTGCGAGCTTTGAAGGGGCTGGTGAGGTTACAAGCATTGGTGAGAGGGTATAATGTGAGGAAACAAGCACAAATGACAATGCGTTGCATGCAAGCGTTAGTTCGGGTGCAGGCAAGAGTTCGAGCTCGTAGGCTGCAGCTAACTCATGAGAAGATTATTCACAAGAAAGTGGACGCAAACGAGGAGGAAGAAGAATTACGAGCTATGGAAGAACTACAAAGGAAGCCAAAGAGCCCATTGAAGAAATATGATCAAAGTTGGGATGGTGGACTTCAAAGCTCCGAGAAAGTCAAGGAAACTGCTTCAAAGAAACACGATGCCGTGATGAGAAGAGAAAGAGCCCTTGCTTATGCCTATAGCTATCAGGTAATTGGTCATCAATGCTTAAAACTACAAGCATTTGAAAAATTCCTTGCTTTTTTTTACCCCATCCGCTATCAAGAGTTTTGCTTTGATTCATCTGAATCAAGCCACTTGCCAAATGAAAATTTCTACTTTTTTAGACAAGTGAAAATTTCTACTTGGTTTCTTAAAAATTAGAAATATATGTTTGGTGGTCTCATTTATCAAAATTCACTTCTTGCAGCAGCAACAGCAACAGACGCCGCCGACGCCGCATCAACAACTTCTCATGCAACAACACCCCAATGGCAGTGATGTTGGGCTCTACCTCAACGAGCGTGACAAGGCGCAATGGGGTTGGAATTGGCTGGAGCGTTGGATGTCATCGCAGCCTTACCATGCCCGTCAATTAGGCCTGCAAGAAGGCTCTTACATGACATTACCCACCACCACTGCAACCACCACAACTACCGATAACATGTCGGAGAAGACAGTTGAAATGGACGTGGTGACGACTATGGATTCAGGTTCAGGCTCATACTCTGCTCAGCAGCAGCCGCAATCAGGCTCGTTTAACGTCCCCAGCTATATGGCCCCAACCCAATCTGCCAAGGCCAAGGTCCGAGGTCTAGGCCCAGTCAAGCAGCAACGTGGACCAAGTGCACCCCAGTGGAACCCATCAACAAAAAAAGCATCAAATTGTGATTCCTCAAGTTCCGGTGGAGGAACATCAATATACCAGGCCCCAAGGAGCCCTGGCCCAAAAAATAACGGAACCCGTGTACCATCTAGACGGCTAGGAGGCTGCAGCCCAGATACGGCCGGCGGTGGAGAAGATTGGCGGTTGCCTATTGGCAGTCATGGGTGGTGAACATTATGACTTTGGGTTGCTTGAGTTTGAGTCTTTCAAAATTGTCATCATCATAATATATATATATATATATATAAGTGTGACTATGAACCTTTTTCTGTTTTATGTCAATATGTTGCTATTTATTTGCTATTTTTCATTCATAACTTTAGTTAATTAGTGTCATAAAACTGCCAAATGTGAGGCTTTGTTATCATAGTATTTTGTTTGTCAACTCTTGTATAATTTAGTATTTTTCGTTTCTTTCTTAAGATGTGATTGATGATATTGACATGCAACTTGATTGTTTTCCTTTTTAAAAAGAGTTTAAACTTGAACGGAATGTAATCAAAGCATATCTATTCAAATCACAAAACTTAAATCAAAGATTTTATCTCATTAAAAATCTTATTTTCCAAACAACCCGGCTTGTTGTTTGGTTTGGGGTTGAAACATGAAACAAAACCAAACCGGGTCTTAAAACTGGTGGTGGTGGTGGTCTATTATTGGCAGATATCACGTGACTAAGCATGGATCTTCTCGGGAAAGACAAAATCGATCAAACGGTGTCGTTTTAAGCCAGCAAACGCCCAATGGAAATGGACCTTTCCAATTGTCAATTCTGTAACCGCCACGTCGGGAGTGTCGATTATAGGAATGACGTGGCGAGATCTTATCACTCTTGCAAAAGTTTCAGCTGTATGGAGCTCCACAGAACAGAGCATCCAAGTTTTCGGCTTTCGCGCTTTTACTGGATCTCTCGCTCTCTCTTTCTTAAAATAAAAAGTAAAAACCCCAAGAAGAAGAAAAGGAAACGAAACGAATTCTTCTCTCTTTCTCCGCTCTCTCCTTTTTTTTCTGTGTATAAATGAAGCAAAGGAAAGGAGAGGTGTGACTTTGTTCTCTTTTTGTCTTTATTATCAGTCTCACAGGTGTCTCTCTCTTTTCTTAGATTTTCCTCTTTCGGTTCTCCCTATTTGACCATCCCTTTCGCACTCTTCCCCACTATTCTGTTTTTCTCTGTTTCTCGCTAAAATTCTCTGTTTTTTGTCCATGGAGTCTCTGCAACTCAGTCGTGTAATCTCTTGTAATTTATCTACCGATGTATCTCGTAAAGTTTGCTTTTTTAGGCCGAGTAGGCATCTGGGTTTCGGTCATTTGTTGAGGAGGAGTTTTAAAAATGGGAAGTTGACGGTTGTAAGATCGGAGGAAATTGGGAAGGGAAGTGGGTTTGGCGGTTTAACCGACAACTCTAATTCCAATGCTGTCGAAGATGAAAAACAAGAAGAAGAAAAGGAACAGCATGGTCTTAAGCTGGGCATAGACAGGGATGACTCTGGCTCTATAATTGGCTTGCAGTTGATTCCTCCTCCTGGTATTTTCTTCCTTTATTTGTTTGCTCATTTTTTTTCCCTTCTCTGTTGAAACGTACCAAATAATTCAGGATTCTTTTTTATTAAAATTATCAGTTACTAGTATTAATATAATGATCCTTCGAAAATTATCTATGCTTCTTTAGGTGATTCAATGATTAGTAATACACTTTAGACACTTTTCCTTTTCCTTTTGTCTTTTAATTAGAAAAGATCATTAGTTTATATTCCATCCTATGTCTTTATGAAGTTTGCTTATATTTTTTTTCCTGGAATGTTGGTGTCTTCCCACTAATTTGTTAATGTTGGTAAAAAGATCTTGGACCAGAAGTAAGATCAGCTGATGAGCAAACTGATTAGAAACTTATAGGAGCCTTTCAATTTCCAACTCCAAGATATTAACCTCTGATATACCATATGGAAGTTTATGCGTCATTTTGATGCTCTGCCCCAGTGATGGGACCAACCAACTACGAGGGCCTTTAGTGTGGACCGCTAACTAAACTTGGCCATTTCCCTTTCATCAGGCAAGGTTACTTGAAGATTTTCGTGCAGTGTTTTGGTTTTAGTCTACGGGATGGTCCCAGCCATGCTGGAAAAGAAATTGACCACTTTGTCGATTCTTCTATAATATTCCTTTTTGATGGTCATTTCTTCTTTACGCCATAAATAATGTGCCAAGCAGAGTTTAGTGAGATTTTTTCTTGCTGTTCTTTAAATTCTTTGCTGGTCAAGATTCATATTATAAAATCATGGTCTTTGCTGAAATTTGAGCTTCTATGTTTTTTATCTGTTCATGGTGAATTTTTTACCATCTTTCCATTCCATCCAATATCTGTATCATTGTACATTTGACTCAAGAACTTTCTCCTTGTATGTTGTCCTTATGGTCAAGAAACCTTGAGGTTTGGCCTCCACCTATCTGGACATTGCCTTGTGAATTGTGATAGTGGTGGAGAAAGGTTCTTCTCCCCCATGCAGGGGTCTATTATATGCGTCATTGGGGTTATTGGAACATATAATTACACTCCTTTTCGGTTGTCATTGTCAAAGTGGTGCTTTTTATTTTATCTCATTGTTCTTGATAATCCCCAGTGAAACTTCCTAGCTATCTGTCTACCTTTCACCCTACCTTTGACTCCAGATTTTACCTGAACTTTTGAACGTGCCACTTTTCCTGATCCACTTAAGTTTGTTCTTTTTTCTGTAGTATATTTAGCATTATAAAGTTCTTAAGCTTAATGGCTTTCTGAGGGCAAAGTGCTATTTTTTTACTTGAATTATAGGTGACCATGAAGTCATTGACTCTCATGAAGATGTGGCTGCTGATGCAGAAGACAAAATTGAGGATATTGAAGAAGAAAAAACCCCAACCAGAGTAACCTACAATATAGTTTTTGTTACGTCCGAAGCTGCACCTTATTCAAAGACAGGTGGATTAGGAGATGTTTGTGGTTCTTTGCCCATAGCCCTGGCTCGCCGTGGACACCGGGTCATGGTTGTCTCTCCTAGATACCTGAATGGTACTCCAGCAGACAAAAATTTTGAACATGCTGTTGATCTAGATAGGCGCATCAAGTTATCTTGCTTTGGAGGAGAGCAAGAAGTTGCATTCTTCCATGAGTATAAGGAGGGTGTTGATTGGGTAAGAATCTTCGCTTCTAATCTTAAAATCCTTGCACGAATATGAATTTAATGGGAGACACCTTATGAAGAAAAAAGGGGACAGTTAACAGTATAGCTATCATCAATCTATTTGCCAAGTTGGTGGAGTGGGTCAAATTTTAATTATACTAAGTGGTTTCTCTTAATTATAAGGTTTTTGTGGACCATCCTTCTTACCATAGACCTGGAAATCCATATGGTGATATTCATGGTGCTTTTGGTGATAACCAGGTATACTTCTTTTTCTCCCGGTTGTTATTTGGCTGAACATGAAATCAGTATTACTTTTTTATACATTAAATGACAGTCTGCTTTCTTATTTGGCTTTACAGTTTCGGTTTACTTTACTTTGCCATGCAGCATGTGAAGCTCCATTAGTGCTTCCATTGGGAGGGTATACCTACGGAGAGAAGTGTCTCTTCCTTGTCAATGATTGGCATGCTGGTTTAGTGCCTGTGTAAGATGTTGCCTTCTCAAAGTTGCATTTCTTTGCATGTTTCTCTATCGGGTTGGCTTTATATATCATTTCTTTGCAAGTATCAGAAACATTGTCTACTTACCCGTTGAAAAGTTTTCTACTTCATTCTTAGATTACTTTATCCTTGTCTATCTTTCCTAGTCTACTTTTGTCTGTTTCACTATCAGCAATTTTCACTTTCCTTCCCTTTCGTGATATAGGATAGCTTACTTTTGTTTAATACAGATGATGATGTTTTGGTTACTAAAGGAACTCAATTCAACATTTATGCTATAATGTTTTATGGAGCTTGCAATTTTTCTAAGGACTGTTGGTTTTACAAGTTAATTGTTATTCAGGCTTCTGGCTTCAAAATACCGTCCATTTGGAGTTTACAAGTATTCAAGGAGCATCCTTATAATTCATAACCTTGCTCATCAGGTAGATGCTTTTCTTATGGTTATTACCTTTTCGTTGTTCCCAATTATATGTTTTTCTTGTATACCTAGACAAGTCGTATAACTTACATTTTAGGTTTTCTGTATGACTTGTAAGCTTTAATCAGTTAAGCTGTGGAAGTGCATTTCTGCAATACTGATGGCATATGCATTTTTTTCTACGTGCAAGGGAGTCGAACCTGCAGCAACCTATAAGAATTTGGGATTGCCTTCAGAATGGTATGGGGCACTGGAGTGGGTGTTTCCAACATGGGCAAGGACACATGCTCTTGACACAGGGGAAGCTGTCAATATTCTAAAGGGTGCAATTGTGACAGCTGACAGACTACTTACAGTTAGCAAGGTAATTTCTAGGACAAATTGTACCATTTATTGGTAAATGCACATCTAGCTGTTTGTTTGGGTATGTGCTATAGATATAGATTCAAAATGTTTGTGTAGAGAACTTCTTTGTGATGATTCCAATGATATAATATTACTATGTAAATCTAATTGAAAAAGATGTCTAGCCAAGCCGTATTGGAATGAGTTGCAAGTGAAAGGCTGGAAATGTCCTGAACTTAAGTTCAACTTACTGCTTGCAGTTTTAGTAATTTAAAAAGATGGATTTAGTGTGCTACATTTTGCTAATTGTAGGGTTATGCATGGGAAATAACTACCGTTGAAGGCGGATATGGATTACAAGAGCTATTAAGCAGTCGAAGGAGTGTTCTGAATGGTATGTGTTCTCTACTTTGTGAATATGCAGCTCATTTACTAATCGCTTCTAGGTTCTATCCCATAGAAAGGTAGTGAAGTTTGAGTTCCATGCCCAATTTGTTCTTTGACATTTCCGTCTGATGGGACCAACACTGACTTTGACCTTTATCTAAGTCTTAACTCTGTGCATAAGCTCTATGCTGGACAGGAGCAAAACATGAAAAAATCGCATTCATTGATTATGTATGGAGTGTTTGGTTTTTACCAGTCATGTTTGTAGTGTCTGATGAAATTAGATAGTTTAATAGTTGGATACTCAAAGATTCATTGATGATCAGGAATCGCTAATGGCATTGATGTTGCTGAATGGGACCCATCTTCAGACCAGCATATTGCTTTCCATTATTCTACTGATGATCTGTCTGGCAAGGTGGTTAATCTGTTGTTTATAGAATTAGTATTTCATAGTTGATACGTTTCTGTTATGAATTGTAATAAATCAATTATAAACTTCAGGCTCAATGCAAGACCGCTCTACAGAAGGAACTAGGTCTCCCAATTAGGCCCGAATGCCCCTTGGTAAGATTTTACTTCCTGTTTGAGTAGAATTGGTAGTAGAACTTGTTTTTCTTCAATACTTTTTACTCAAGTTGGCTTTACAGATTGGATTTATTGGGAGACTGGACTACCAGAAAGGCATTGATCTGATCCGTTGGGCAACTCCAGAGCTTATGCAATATGATGTACAATTCGTAAGTGAGTTTTTCATTTATTCTATTAAATCTATTTCAAGGATGTGTTGCTTTGATGAATACCATTGGAACCTGGTGGTACTAGACTAGTTTCAAATTTCTAGAGTCACGTTTCTCCTATACATGCCAAAAAGTAAATTATCCTTGATGAGGACCATAAGTTGGTCCTTAATAATATAATCTTACAGTGATACATCCAAAATTTGATTTCAGATGTGGTGGTTTATTTAAGATGTAAGGGAATTATATCTCTTTTCAAAATGGTGTGAATATGGAATGCAAATCTAATAGGTGCTGAGGCCTTGGTAGATTGGGTGTACTACAGATATGCATTTGTTTTTTGTTGTTGTTTTTTTGGCAAAATGCATTTGTTGCTTAACAAGTGCAAATTCTGATTGCTATTTTCTGGCCTCTGCTTTCTTATTATCGTGATTTCAAGTTATTAGTGTCAACTCACAGAATAATTAAGCTTCCAAATTTCTTCAGGTAATGCTTGGCTCTGGGGACCCACTGTATGAAGATTGGATGAGATCAGCAGAGGCAGCTTACAGAGATAAATTCCGGGGCTGGGTTGGATTTAATGTTCCAATTTCTCATAGGATCACTGCAGGGTATTTGGGAATTTCTCTCCTTTCCTTTTGCTTTTTGTTAACTTCTCAAGAGGGGTATTGATAAACATAACGTTGTGTGGAATGAGCAGCTGTGACATACTGTTGATGCCCTCAAGATTTGAGCCTTGTGGATTAAATCAATTGTATGCAATGAGATACGGAACTGTACCAGTAGTTCATGCCACTGGAGGTCTTAGAGTGAGTTAAAGCAATGATAAATTCAAACCAAATTCGTTCTTTTTTCCTCTGGTATATGTGCATTACATGCCTCTTAACTGACTCTTCCTCAGGACACGGTAGAGAATTTCAATCCATATGCTGCTGAAGGTAGCGGTGAAGGCACAGGGTATGCACTCCCTTAAAATCTATTAAAATTCAATGGATCAAACATATTGAACATTTTGGTTTTGTAAAAAAATATACTGGCTTTAGTTTCTCAAGAATTCATTATATAAAAGAGTTTTGCTCATGCTTGCTCTCTACAGAAGAAAAATTATTTTTAACAATATGCAGAGTTCTGTTTCCATGTAGTTTCTCGTATAATGATTATGGAAATTTGTTGCAGGTGGACGTTTTCCCCCCTTACGAAAGAAAGTATGCTTGAGGTAGGTTAATATTATGCATTTGCCACCTTCCAACTGTGTAGCATTTGCCTTCTCCTTTCTGTACTTAGCGTTTTCCTGGCTAAATGGGCATATCGCGATTTTTCACTAAGAATCTGTTTGATCTGGTTGCAGGCATTAAGAATTGCTATAATGACATACAGAGAATACAAGCCAACTTGGGAGGGATTGATGAAAAGAGGTATGCAGAGAGACTTAACCTGGGAAAGTGCTGCCAAGCAATATGAGCAGGTTTTTGAATGGGCCTCCATTGATCCACCTTACATTATCTGAGCCGAAGGCGGAGGATAGAAGAAATACATGAATGGAAAGAAAAGAAAGTCCCTCAAAAGTCTAAAGACAAGTTTCACTCAAGCACTCAACGGGCGGCGGCGTTGTTCATATGGTTCAATCAGAGGCAATATTACTTGCCAGAATGGTGTTTTTCTGATCCATCTACCAATCTGGCTATTGCCTTCCACCACTGTTCCATTCTTTTGGTCGAGAGTATAGTTTTGTTTGCAAATGCACTTTTCTTTTTGATTTTTATGTAGTACAAAATTACAAGTGTAATATTCATAAACAAAGTCATCTCTATTGCTTTTGAGAGATGTTACCCATAGCAGGAGAAATTACTTCTATAATAATAGAATTATTTTTACTTTGCTTCAAGAATTTGATCTTTAAATGGTTCATCAGTCATTACCAATCACCATAGTCAATGCTTTGGCTAAGCTAAGAATCTGTCTTTCTTGCGTCTGTCTGCAAGCTGAGCAAGACAAACATTTGCTTGTTATCAAAGTAACGAATGGGACTTGAAATTTTGTTAGGAGTCATGTCTAAGCTAAGTAGCACCAACCCTTTTGGTTCAGTTGGTGTTTGAAACAAAAATGCCCTATTCTTGCATCAGCCATAAAACCCTAAACAATGATTCTATGCAAATCGGTGAAACTGTTACAGTAGCTTTTGAAAGCTATACCTAAAAATAATAATTGGGGGCTGCCTTGGATCTAGAGTAACTGAGATTCGGGGCATGTTGGTAATTACAGCATTTTACAAAGGTCATTTATTACACCGCAAATCAGCTTACTAAATTATTGGAAGTTGGGCCGACAAAAGCCGACAATATAAAATTCTATGGGCATTTTTCACGTAATTAGGGACCTAAAAGAAGGGTAATTTGATTAAGTGAGAGTCGTTATTCTGTTCTTGTTCCTCTCACTTATTTCTCTTTCACTTTTGTTTTTTTAGGTTTATTCCAATTTCCAACTATGGATCCAGCTCTGTCATTCTTGTTCATCTCTTCCCACAAACCCTAGCAAAAGTATGATACAATCTGTACAGTCAGGTAAATCCAAACTAAAAAACAGAAACTTTTTTCTTCCTTTTTAGAGAGAGAAAGAAAACAGAGTTTTCCCTTTCTCTTCTTTTTTGGCCTCTTTTTGTTTGAGGAGAGATTGGATTCCTATCAAATCAACAAAAATCCAAATCAAAATCAAAGTTTCAATCTTTGAGAAAATCCCCAGCAAATGATTTCCAATCCAAACCTGATATTCTATGCCTGCATTGCAAAGGGACCCATAATTCTTGCTGAATTCTCTTCCGAAGAAGCTGGAATCGAATCCTTAGCTCAGAAATGCATCGAAAAAACCCCTCCTTTCCATTCAATGTTCTCTCATACCGTCGCCGGAAGAACCTACACCTTCTTAATCGATGACCCTTTTGTCTATTTCATCATCACCCACGAGGATCTTGACAAATCGGAGTCTTTTTGGTTCTTGGATCGCCTGAAATGTGCTTTTGAGGATTTCCTTGGGACTGGTCTAATGGTGGGCACTGATAATTTGACCCCAAATTGTCTCCAATCCCATTTCAATCCCGTCTTTTCCCAGATAATGGCGCCGGATTTGGAGTTTTCTAAGTCTTCATCAAAAGAGGATCGAGACCCAAGTGTGCAATCTAAATCTAGCAAAGGGAAGAGATCAGGGGTGGCTCCTCTGTTAGGGAATCCACTAAAAGGGTTGAAAAAGAAGAAAAGGTCAGCTGCTTTGGAGGTCAACGGCGGTGAAGCCAAGGATGCCGGCGGTGGTGGAAACGGAAACGGGATGGAGAATAAGGTTGATATGGGTGATGATTTTAAAAATGGCGGTGGCTTATATATGGGTGGTGGTGGTGATAAGCAAAAGGCTAAGCAAATTTGGAGGAAACATGTTTGGGTGGTCTTGATATTGGATTTGCTTGTTTGTGCTACTTTGTTTGGGATTTGGTTATATGTTTGCAGAGGCTTCCAATGCATTGATGGTTGAAAATTGAAATCTATGGTGGTTTTTTTGGCCTTTGGGAGGGAATTGTTTTTCATTCTGTTGTATAATTTGGTGATCAAAAGTATTGAGGAAGCATCCGGCGGCTGGACAAGGAACAGTGTAATGGGGATTTTGTATAAATTGTTATATTATATGTGTCTGGGTTTTCTCACAGTTTTTCAGTTCTGGCTTCAACCTGGTAAATCCTCTTGGCGAGTTGTTTTCAACTCTTTTTTTTTTTTTTGGTTGATTTCAGAACAATTCTTTCTTTTTTCAGTTATTGGTTTGCAAAATTATACTATTTGTATTTGCACCAAAAACTGTTTATACCTACAGGCTATAGATGAACCCTCTGTTGGCATTGTTGATGATATGCTATGCTTGTCTCTGTAATTGATGAAAAGAAAGAACAGCTTATTACTTTTTTTTCTTTGCTCATTGTTGCAGTAATAAAGATTAAGTAACTCATTTTCCAATTTAGTAGCTTTACTGATTCGTTTATGAAATGATTAATTTTCATCATTCTGCATTTTTGGTTTAAAGATAACTGTACTTTTATGGAATGTTGTGGGGGCAATATATGACTGACAAATTGGAATGAGAAAACTACATGAGTCCTTACCAAATGAACCTTGTCATTCTTTTTTAGTGTGGAAATTGCTTAAAAGACTACTCTTTCTGGTCTTTAGATACTCTAGTTAACCCTATGATCATCTGTCACTGGAGATAAGAAACATAAGTTCTTTTCTGGGAAAAACTTGATAAGATTTAATTGAATGAACAGTTTTGGCATGGTTAAGGAGCAGATGTTTGATTTGCATATGCATTTCCCTTTCCCTTTCCCTTTTAGATTGTAAATTGTTTTAAAGGTTAATTTCTGCTGCTCTCTTTCTTTAAAGCTAGTTTTCAAGAAACATAACTATAGATTTTAGTGTCTGGAAGTTGCAATAATTGACTTGTGTCTCCCAACCACCAGAGCATCTTCATGGGTTTCTTCTTGTATTGTATGTCATTCCCATTTTGCAGAGAATTTGATTCTTCCATTTGCATTAGGTTCAATGCACATTACCTGATGAACATGATTCTTATTTCTTGACCACATTTTTTCTGCATCAGTATCTGAAAATAACCAAATTCCTGATCTATCAGCAAGAATTGTGCTAAACAGCTTACCTTAATGCAACAAGTATCAAAGTCTTCACG
Source organism: Corchorus capsularis (assembly GCA_001974805.1). Classification (NCBI taxonomy): domain Eukaryota; kingdom Viridiplantae; phylum Streptophyta; class Magnoliopsida; order Malvales; family Malvaceae; genus Corchorus; species Corchorus capsularis. Next base: position 79,197 of record AWWV01006560.1, read on the forward strand.
CAGTTATCAAATATGCATCATATTCATTAACCATTTTAGTTGGGGTAAAATGCTCCATCAACAATCATTCGTTTGTACTTCTTGACACTGATACTTGTTAGACTGTAGAAGATAAGTGTAAAAACTAGTGGCGCCAATCATTTGCGTGGATGATTCAAGTTCTTTAAAGGGAACTGATTCAACTCAACTTACCAAAGGGGTCATGGATTCAATTTTTGTCTCTGTACTAAATAAAGCCGTGGAAATGGGGTGATTAATTGGTGATGGACAGAGATGGATACTGGAAGTTAGCAGTGAACCTGATTTCTCAATAGTATGATTCAACCAAAAGACCAAAAACTGTTGTGTTACAATTTGATGATAAGATTATGTAACTCATTTGCCTGTCTGGTTCTTAGGCAAGAATCTGAAGTCTGAAGAGCTAAATTTACTTTACTAGTTACAGACAAGACTCTGGGTTCCACTTCCATTGTTTGTCATACAGTAGACTGTTTCTGTACTTGGCACGTTTTTCTTTATAAAAGAAGAATTATCCAAAAGAAAAGACGGTGAGAATTTTATTTCAGTTTTCAATTTTCAAGTCCACTTATCTCAAATAGTGAAAAAGTTCATTTGAGGTGGAATTGGAATTGGGAGTTGGAGCTGGAGTGGAGGAGTGCACTAAGCAAAGTTCAGCAATCACCACGTTGTTCAACCCTTGCCATAAATTTATGTGCCAATTGGCTCTTTAAACACGGATGGAATTTTTGTTCGATCCAAAATACAAATAAAGGGTTTTTTTGCTTACGGATGTTTGATTAAAAGACACTCCTTAAAGTTCAGGTTATTACCAGTTCATCACATCAGAAGTCAATAATTTTTTTAACCAACAACAAATTTATGCAATTTTAAGGTAGTTTCTAACAAAAACCCAACAAATTTATGCATTTTTTTAACTAAAATTCTCTAGAGAATTTTGACTTTCATTTATGCAGTTTTCTTTTAATAACTGAGAAGTTTTGTTATTATCTGTCACTGGCTGGCATGGCATGGCATGCATGGTGGCATGTTGCATCCTTCAAGTATCTCTTTATAATAACAATATAAACTAATTTCTATTTCTATCAAATTAAAGAGATGGGTACAGATGAGATGAACAAATAGCCAAATAGGGTGTCTAAAAAGTTAAGTCTGCCAGCAATTCCACCAATTTTGATTTTTGAAGAAGCCGGTTTTCAACCGACCCAAGTCACCCATTTTAGTTTATATTAAATTTATCGTCTAGTTGTGGATACCAGATTGCCTGCATCAACGCTTGAATCTGGCTTTGTGCTTGAAGAACAATTTCCTACCACGAAAAACTAACAACCCATTGAGTAATATATAACTGTAAAATACCCTTATTCTAGGCATTTGCTTTAAGCCTAAAAAGAGAATCCACTTATGTCAAAACTTGGTGACAACTACATAGAATCACTTTTTGTTCTACTCGACGTATATCAATTTTATACATTGCTCAAAGCAAACTGACAAAATTTTGTAACAACAGACAACAGTCATCTATAAGAGAAATCATGTTTCAGAAAATGGTCCTAAAATCACCATTACTAAGGTCACAAAGAATACAGAACACAAGAAATATAAGAACTACTTGTCAGCTTTACCCGCAAGGGGTGAGCTTCTTATTACCAGCACCTCGAGGGTTATCATCTTTCCAGTCGTCAAAAGCTCTCGCCTTCTCTTGGGCGGCATCATCCTCTTCATCTTCTTCACTTGGTCCCATTTTTGGGGGGTCCTTATACCATGCTGAATTGGCTTCTTCAAACATTTTTACATTTCTCTCTTGCCATTTATTCATTATCTCCATCTCCTTCAGACCAGCTTCCTCAATACTCATGGTCGGCATCCTATCACAAAGACTATTTGATTAGAAATTGGAAAAAGAAAGACACTGAAGAAACGCAGTGGCTTCTTAAATTACGAACAGAAACTGGTATATGCCCACTGTCGAATGTTAACCTTGGGCTCACATGGCAAGATGTCTAACAAGATAATTTGATGCTCGGATCTCTCCTTCATCCCAGATAATAGAATAGAAAATATATATGAAAGTAGTATCTCAGAGAAGAGGTTCAACCTATGGTGAGGTTGGAAAACTTGTGCTGCCATCCTTTGCCTCTCACTTGTAAGGCTTCCACCTATAAGGCTTTGTGGTCCGAAGATCATTGGCTGGTGCTTATGGTCATGTTGCTCCGAAACCTTTGCCCTTCCTTCTAAAACATCTTGAGCAAATGTAGCACAAGTGATGGGTGGTGCAGGTTTAGTATATCGTGAACGGGCTGCATAATCACGATGCCATGCCTCTGCTTTCTTGGTACGTTCATCAAGTATAGACTGAGAAAACTCCTTGTCCCCTTCCTGAAAAACAATGAAGAAGGGAAATGCTATCAATCTAAATTTAGGCACTGACTTCTAAAATTTAAGCAAAAAACTAAGAAGAAACTACACAAGGCAAAAGAAACACACATTTTCAGGAAACACATAATTAAGGCATTAAACAGTAAGCCATAGATCATTTAAGCATATTCATACCTTTAGTTGCTTTTCCTTTATAGCAGAAAGCATTTCCTCTTCCTTCTTTAGCATTTCAAGCAGATCAAAAGCCTGCAAATGTAGCATGGCAGAAAGTGGTATATTAAATCATACTACCATGGAAAAAAGCTTTAAGCTTTTACAGAGGCACAGTTTATCATATAAGACTAACCTTACAAATAGCCAACGAGATAGTAGTAAGCCAAGCCTGCCCAAGGAGAATGTCTTTATTTAGATAAAGCACAAAGATTTCTAAAACCATAGAAGCACCTAATATATTTGATATGAAGCATTAGGCATTACATTTCAAGTTCAATGCATAACACAGTTATTCTGGCGACAAAATTACCAAATTATTTTTCAGCATCAGCAGACTTCATGAAAATAAAAGGGAGAATCATTATAAATGTGGGACTGGCTAATATGGTAACTAGTGTGTGGTGCTTTCTTTGTACACATTATATAAGGCAAAACACAGGGTCCAGAAACCTCCAATTATAACCTAGTGAAGTAAACATCAATCACAACATTTTTCAAACCACTAGATTTGACGGTAAAAAAAAACAATTCTTGCAAGACATTTCTTGTGAGTTATGAAAAAACATACAAGCACAAAATACAAGAAACAAACAGTTCAAAAGGTCCCTGGTTCTACGAGAACAAGTACAAAAAGTCAAACTAGAACAAACAAATTCAAAAGAAACCTTAAATAGCCTTAACTAACGCTTCTCTACTTCCTAGTCTGTGAGATACTAAATAAAATAGATGCTGCCAATTATACAATACTTCCATACATTCCACATATTATAAAATTACCTCTCGTTCCTCCTCCCCGTCATCATCTAGGACATCCTCCTCTCCAGCCTCAATAGGAGTAGATAAGGCAGCTGCTTTAGTTGAACGCCCACGCCGCTCTTTCCGCTCCTTTATTTCTGTCAACTTTGCTTCTGCAGCTCTTTGGCGTTTGAACCGAGCAATCTGGAAGCAGGTACAAAAAAACACACACCACAACATCATTTCCATTGCAAATCAATTATCAAGAATGCATCCAACGATAACAACAATCCATGTTGTGGTACAAGTACCTTTAAGGCTCGTCGATCAGCAAAGGAATTTGCAGCTCCTTGTGAAGAGGCTTCTAACTCTTCCTGTGGTACAAGTTCCATTGCTTCACAAAAAGAAATGAATTCCTAGAACATACAACACTTATCTATAAGTTCCAATTTGCTATACAATACAAACAACATAATGGTACTTTGAAAAACACTGTTGAAAAGGCATTGTTAAGTATCGTCTCAAATATGAAAATTTCATAAAGCTTTCAACCACAATTCACTTTATGTTATGAACTACATCCACCTTCAATTTTGCCAGAGAAGTCTTGAGAACCTGTATCCTATCATCCTGAGCAAGCTTTTCAGTCAGCTCTGCAAGATAAAATGGAACCTACAAATGTAAAACAACAGTTAAAATCGCATTACAACCATGACTATTGTTATCATAATGTATTCCAAAACCCAACTTATATAGGAGAAAAGAACTAATTAAAGCTATATAACAAATGAGCTGGAAATCAAATTTCCATAAATTGCAAACAATTTACCGCGAATACTACAAGTTCTGAAAAAAAAATATATATAATTATAACTACCAAAAGGTACTTGAGATTGGTGGTGCTTATGTCCTCTTTGGTCTCGTTGGATGAGAAAAGCCCTAGCTTGCTTATCATGTCCTCGCACTTCCCCAGCAACTCACATCCTTTCTTTACCAAATCCTACGGAGCCCATAAAATTGACATTTAATCAGATCAGAAAGCAGTGGAAGGAAAATCGAATCAAGCAAGAAGAAGGAGCTTACCTGATCAGCACCGGACTCCGTGGCCGTCAGGTGGATCTTCCGAGCTTGGTCGAAGAGAGCCGGCAGTGGCATATCCTCAATTTTGCATTCACCCATGGGTGACTCTATTAGAGGGGAAAAAACCCTAGAATTTATACAAGAATCCGACTTCGAAGAAGATGAAACAAGAAACAGAAATCTTGAATTGAACGAGTAACGATTTTGAGTTAACAGAAATGACGACGATTTGATTAAAGTTTTACCTCAGTTTTTGTACTACTTTTTTTTCTTTAAATGGAAAAGGCTCCCCTTCGAAGTAAAGGAAATTACACGAGCTAAGCTTTTTTTACTTCATTTTTATACATGGCTACTGTGTGGATAACGTCATTGCATCCGATGGGCATGTCCGCCCAAACTTCGCCACGTCACTTTTATTGAAAAGATCTGAGAAATCTCAACCGTGTGATTCCCACTCTTCATCTCCTAATCTTGACCGTGTGATTCTTTTTTTTTTCTTCTTACTTTTCTATTTTTGACGGCTGGTGGTGCTTCTCAAATAGTATATCCTACCACTCTACCAGAAAGGCCTGGAAGCTCCGCCGCAAAGCCACGTCGCTCGTTTTCCAATGGTCTTCTTTTTCTTTCTTTTTTCCCCGATCAATATCATCATAACAATTCCTTTTTGCATGATTTTATCGCATAAGAACTTTTGTAATTTTTGCTATAAAAACCAAGAAGAGTGGAAATTTTTAGTAAAAATATATGATTAGCAAATGGGTTTAATGTCCAACTTCTCTCTGAACTTGCAAAACAAGACAATTTTAACAATTTTTTTTCTCGTCTGATTGTACCCTAAAGCTAAAAAAAAAGATATATACCCACATGCTGTCAACAAATCCATTATTTACTACTCTTTGCGTTTTATATTGAATGACTATATTACTATTTTGGAATGTTTCAAAATAATGTCCATTTTCCTAAAATGAAAAACACTTTTACAACTTTACCCTTAATTAAACACTAACTTTTTATGGATCCCACCACTTCATAACATTTATTAAGGATATAATGGTAAAATATCTACTAAAATACAACTTTTTCTTAAACTCCAGAGGGAGACTGTTATCTCACAAGAGTAAAAACATGAAATAATGGTTTTGTTTTTTTTTATCGGTCAGTCAGGCAAAAGAACAATTTTAAAATTATCTTTTTTGTGCAAGTTCATGGAGAAATTTGGACATTAAACTCATTCAAATTATGAATTAATTTAAAAAAGAAAAATAGGTGAGTGCAGGTGGACAGTTCTGGATCATAACATATATATAAGGTTTAGAGATTATTTACAGTGATACTTAGTACTTTTAGATCACTAATAACGGGGACCCTTGATGCAACTCAAACTCAAACCTTTAATGTAAATTCAAAATCTTACTAACTCAACCGGCTTCAATCGACAAATTATGAATTACTAATAAATTCATAATACTTTGTTGTAACACCCGAATTGTTAGCTCAGCTGGTAGGTGTATTGTGTCTGAACCTGGGTTTAAGTCTCACGAAATGTGAGTTTAGTTTGTAATTTGTTTATTTAAGTCTCACGAAATGTGAATTTAGTTTGTAATTTGTTTATTTTTGTATTTGGTAAGTAGATAATTTATTTATGATAATTTTTTAGTTTGAGTTGATTTCTGACGTAGATGTTTATCATTAACATTAACAAAAAAAATTTTGCAAACCGCCCCACAGTTTGGTGGAGAGAATTCTAGCTAAGAAGACAATCAATGTCGAAATTTGATTGTGTCAAATGAAATGGATTGATGTGGAAAAGGAGTTGAAGGGTGGAGCAATGAGAATTAAGGAATGCGAGCCTGGCTTGGCTTGGCTGGTGGGCTTCTAAACCCTAAAGTCATAACCAATGGACCCTACCATCATGTGCAGACCTGGCCCATTTGCCCAGTTCATTCATGGCTAATAACGTAGAACACTTTTTCAGATTCTTTCTTTGCTACCATTTTTCAGTTGATTTTTTCAGAGTTCGAAACAAAAACCCCACTTAACAAACTTTTGACCTTCAACCCCATTGTCTTAAATCTAAACGGCAAAATCGACTGTCTTCACCGTCGTCAAGTCTCCATTTTCATTCCTTTTCCCAACAAAACAAAAGTTTTTCATTACACGGCCGCTGCCCATTTGCTTTTCGTTACCATTTCTACTATAAGAGGAACATGATATGTTTCATAATGGGCATTGAGAACAAGTCAAGTAATTGACATTTTCTACTTTTTTTTCTAAGTTTTACGAGGTTGGTTTGATTGAAATGAATACGAGTTCATATTCTGGGACCAATTATTGAGAATAATAATGTATCACAAAATTAGTACACGTCATTTCAGACAGGAGGGATCCACATTCAGCTTTGATTAATTATACCAAAATCCACGGTGGGATCTGCTTCAAAAATCAAAACCCCCCTTCCTTTGTTCTTCATTTTTCCCCCTTTGATTGCTTTGAGTATAATCAACAATTGAATTAAGTATTAGTAATTGTTTAAATCCAAATTCCAAGAGCAGATCTTGAGGCGGCTTTTTAATATTATTATTCTTAATTAATTATGGAGTGGCCATATTCTTAAGAGAAAATAAGATTTAATACAATGGATTTGCATAAGCTTTCCTCAACAATTTCCTGCTTTACAGGTCTCAACCAAGGAAGCAAATTGAAAGGGTTTTATAGCTATGGACCCATGAATATTCATGAAGAATTTAACTTCTTAGGTGGCTTCATCATGACGGCTATGAACTTGAAAAAGACATTTCATTCTTCATTACTTTCCCCCTCTCTGTTTTCACAAAATTCCAATTCCTCTTCCACCACCACTAGTTTTTTTGCCTACTATAGGAGCTTATATTATATCTTTGGAATTGGTTGCAAAATCTTCTTTCTTTCATGACCAAATTTCATTGGGTTTTTTAAGCATTTGAGATGAAAATAATGTCAAAAATGGGTTTCTCTTCTTCTTTCTTTTTTGCCCCTTTTCCCCATTTTGGCACTAATTTCATGAGTTTTGAATGTTAGATGCAATGTGTCAAGAATTTTATTTGTTTAATAGTTGTAGTAGGTGTGAAATACACAATGGTAAAACATGTAATAGTACATAACTTGATAATGTGGTCCAAGGATATAAATACTTAAATATTTTTATATTTGTTTTATATAATCCAAAGTTATTGAGACTGATTTATTATAGGTTGGTAAGAGTTGTAATCCGAAGTCACACAATATCTCTTTCATATGGTCCTAAATTATTGAAAATGAAAACGAAAATGAAAATATGTTTGTATACTATTTCATTTTATTAGTATTCTTTTTTGGACTAATCAAGGACATTATCATTCTATGACTACTACTATTGATGATAATAAAATAACTGAACTGAAAAGTACTTCTATAATATCTAATTTATTGTTGCCTTTTAACAGAAATATATTCCTTTCTTGATACCTATAGGGGAAAAAAAGTTAAAACTTTTGGACAGTTTTTTACATTTCTTAAGATAATTATTCTTTTCATTACAGTTTCAAACAATTAAACCTACTATTAATTTTATAAGCAAAGTTTTCATTGAGTGCCATATGGCATTAGGTTTTTTTATAAGTGTCAATAGTTAATTTTTTAATGTTTTGTTTATTATATTTGTATTCATTTAGTTTGGAAAAATCAAAAGACATTCATCCCTTTTTCCTATATAAAATAAATTAATCAAATAATTATAAATTAATTATTATAAATTTGTTATGAATATACATGTATATTGTGGATGTCCATGAATCTAAAATTAAAGCATGAATAAGATTAATAACTTGGATCATTCATACATATATACCTATGTACTAAGTTCATCCTCTTATATTTATGGTGATGTACCTATATGCTTATAAATACACCACTTACTTTGTTATAGAATAGGATGAATAAGAACAATTTCTCCCCTTTTTCATATTTTCTTCTTCTCCATATTCTATTGCCTCTCTATTCTCTTGTTTTTTCCATACTTCAATTTTCTATTCTCTTCGTTTGTTTTGTTATCATTTCACAACAAAAATTTATTTCTTAACTGAAATTTTTTTAAAAGAATTTATAAAATAAAACAGCCGCCTGCGAAGCGCGGCAGAGAAATTCTAGTAATTAATTAATTATATACTACTAAGGAGTACTACTTTTTCAAGAGAAAGACACTCTGGAAACAATAAAATATTTCCAAGATTCTAAATTTTCAATCAAGATAGATATAGTAGTATTTATTTATCTTCTTGTAACTCTTTTTCCTTGATATATATAGTACTGGTGAGTGGTGACAAGCCACCCAGGAATCAAGTTTTCTTGCTTCCCATTTGAGTCATGACTCAGTAGTCACCATTACCACAGCTGAAGAAGATCAAGGAATTAGCTGAAAAGATTTAAAAAAAAATTGATGGTGGGGAAAGAAAGGCAAGTGGGGTTTATCAGAAAGTGTGAGTCTTTTCACTGAAAACCAGGGAACACAAACTCTTTCTTTCATTCTGTAAAAAGATTTCCCTTTTTAACTGATTTTGGCAGACTTTATACACGTGTTTGAAAAAAGGGGAAAATTTTCATACTTCTTGTATTTCCCTGATCATTTATATATAATGGATATAACTTCCAAACCAAAGTTTTCTGCAGTTTGGGTTGTGAATTTGTGACAGTTCCTCAAAAGATCTTCATGGAGGAAGAGAACCAAAGCTGGTCTTTCTAGGCTAACAACAACAAACAAACAAACCCCTTGTTTGAGTTTGAAGAAATTAGCCTAAATTTTCAACCTTTTGTTCTTGTAAGTTTTACATTATTTTTTGTCATGGATTGAACAGTTTTACAATTTTTTCTTTTCTTTTTTGTGAGTGCTAACTATGTGTAGGCTGTAGGGTACTATTTGTTCCTCCATTATTGTAATGCTTTTTGTGTTCAATTATTTGTACTAGACTAGCGTAAATTTCTGTTTCTCTTTTATTAGTAATTCTTCATAATAATTTGGGTCTAAAATGTATAAAAAGTGGTTTTCTTTGGTGGGAGTTCTGTCTTGTTGAAACAGAGAATGCCTAGATTGAATTTCAGTTTCCTTTCTTTCTTCTTGCTCATTGATTTCACCTCTCGATTTGGTTTCTAACTTTTTTTTCATTACCCACCATTTCCAAAGGTGATTGAAGAAAATGGAAGAGAAGAGAAGAATCTCTGGTTCATATCTGATAATCTCAGAAGAGAAATGTGACAGCTTGTACCCAATGTATTTTGGTGTTTCTTGTGCTTTTTTTGCTCTCAGACTTTTAACAGGACCCGAGAAGGAAGATGAGAGATGGTCTGAATTCAAGGAAAAAATGCTTCAAGGAAGTGCTCAACTTTTGGGTTTGCTTGTATGGAGGATCCAGAGAGAAGAAGCCAACCTAGAAAAGTCTGAACTTCTGCAAAAGCTGCAGGCTGCTGAGAAAGAGATTGAAGAGTTGAAGAAAAGGAGACATGAAGATGCAAAAGCAAATGAGAAAGTTGTTGGGATCTTTGCATCTCAAGAGCAAGGATGGTTGATTGAAAGGAAGAGACTGAGGCAGCAAATTGGAGCTCTCATACATGAACTGAGAGTCTTTGGGAAGAAGAAAGAAGAAGAAATTGCTGATTTGAATAACAAATTGAATGAAATGGAGTCTAAGGATAAGGTGATTGAAGAAATGGAACTTAAGGGAAAGGAATTAGAAGAAAAGGTTATGAATTTGGAAAGTATTGTTGAAGAATTGAGAGAAACTGCAAAACGTGAAGCCCAGGAGCATTCTACTGAGCTATGGAAGCACAAAACTGCATTTATTGAGATTGTGTCAAATCAAAGACAACTTGAAGCAGAAATGGGGAGAGCTTTTAGGCAAGTTGAAGCTACAAAGATGGAGCTTGATTCAGTTTTAGAGCAAAAGGAAGAGTCTGTTTTGTTGGCACAAAAACTGTCCATAGAGATGACAAAAATGCGCAAGGATTTGGAGCAGAAAGACAAGATTCTGTCTGCAATGTTGAGGAAATCTAAGTTGGATACAGCTGAGAAGCAAATGCTGATGAAGGAGGTTAAAGTATCAAAGGCAAAGAAGAAACAAGCTGAATTAGAAACAGAAAGATGGAGGGCTGTCTCTGAGTCTAGACATGAGAGACTTTCATTGAAGAACATGTTTTCCAACCAAACCAGTGCAAAAATGGAACTTCCATCTGGTCTCAAAGAGGTCTCAAACTCTGGCAAAACAAGATCACAGCCTACTGATCTTGGTTTTGACTATGACTATTCAGAATTGAAAACAATCCCAGAAGCCTTTTCTCCTTCTCCAGAAGAAAAAGAGGATTTGGGTGAGAACAATTTCTCCATTATTCTCTTGATTTCAATATATAACACATTTTCTTTATGGCTTGCATTTTGTATGAATTTAGGAATGCTTTATGACTTATGCTGCCAGTTCTGTATTAAATTTGTTTTGTGTTCTTATTCATTTATATGTCCTTGAATTTGAAGTAGTGACAGCTGATGTCAAAAGGTTGGAAAGTTGGGTAAGAGCAGAAGCAGAAAAATATGCAACTGTAATTGAGAAAAGGCATCATTTAGAACTGGATGCTTTTGCAGAACAAATGAGACTGAAAGATGAGAAGTTAGAAGCATTTCGATGGCGGCTGCTGAGCATGGAACTAGAATCAAAGCGGTTGCAGTCCCATGTTGAAGGACTAAACCAGGATGTAACACAGCTCAGACAAGACAATATGAAATTGGAGGCATTGCTTATGGAGAGAGAAGAAGAATTGGATTCCTTGAAGGAGCAATTTGGATCACAATTAAAGCCTCTCATGAGTTGTCAGAAGACCACCCCCAACATATTAAATACTAGTATATCTCTGCATCATCATGATCCAGCATTAACACATGATTCCTTTTGGCCCAAAGTCAAGATTATAACCAAAAAGTCAACTGATCAGAAGGAGCAGCAAGAAACAAAATCAAGTTTTGTAGACAAGTCTCAAGAAGAGGTAATTCCACCTTACAATGAGTCCAAAACCATCAGATCGATAGTTCAATCACCTGAAAAGGAGTTTGAAGATGAGAGGGAAATTCCCAATCCAAGTCCAATCCATAAAGAAGCTAATGGTTCTCCAGTAGATGTCAATATTCCCATTGACAAGTCCTTGAGTAATAGTAAAACCAAAAGCACCCCATGGAGAATGGATCTTCAAGCCCTTGGAGTTTCTTACAAGATCAAAAGGCTGAAGCAACAACTTCTTATGGTTGAGAGGTTAACAGGAAAGCAAGAAAGTGGAGATGACATTGAAGGCGACGACATTAATGGGATGAAAGGGTTTTTAATGCTGATATCTTTGCTTAATAAACAGGTCACCCGCTACCAATCCCTTCAAGGGAAGACTGATGATCTCTGTAAGAGAATGGTAAGCAGCTGAGACTAATTCCTGCCAACTTTTTACATTCTTCCATTATATGCAAAGTTTTGGAACATGTTCTTATATCATCTTTTCTACCTACAATTTTCAGCATGACAATGATCTAGACACGAGCCAATTAGGAGACAGTAGCAGTAAAAAGACAAAAGGAGCTGGGACTCGAACCCTGGAGCATTTCCTAGAAGAGACATTCCAGTTGCAGAGATACATGGTTGCAACAGGTCAAAAGTTAATGGAAGTTCAATCCAAAATATCTTCTGGGTTTACAGGGGTGGAGCTGGACAAGGCAGCAACCTTTGACATGAAACGCTTTTCTGATAACATCAGATCTCTGTTCCAGGAAGTTCAAAGAGGTCTGGAAGTTCGAATTGCTCGAATCATTGGTGATCTTGAAGGAACATTGGCTTGTGAGGGAATGGTACATTTTAGGAGGTAGTCAATTCAATATAGTATATATACCAAGGTGAATGAATCTCAAATAAAAATGGATGTTATGATTGATTCTACATATATATTATGGAATTTTTGTATATACAAATTCCTTTTAATAGTTACCAACTTACTAAAAAATGAATGGGATTGAAATGATCTGAAAGATGTAAATATGATGCAATCTTATCTTTAAAAAAGTTTAATTCCCAATCATATCTTCAATCAATGTCTTTTATTTTTTGGGGGAATGAATGTCAATGTCACGTAGTAGTCTGAAAAATCCCCAAATTCCTTTCCTCATTTGACAGGCAATCAATCTTGATGTTCCTCCACTTTCAAATGGCATTGCTTTTGATTAATTTCATAACTTTACAAATTTGTGGACGATGCATTTGTATCTCTCACCTAACTAAAAAGATCTAGAAAACCAAAATCAAAAAGAAAAAGGTCATCTCCTTTTTGCATATAATTTAGTGCTTTTATTAATAGGAGGCTTTTCTTAGCTGGATATATAATGTTTCTAAAATGCTTATGGGCCTAAGAAATTCTTAAGGAAGGTTGGGTCCAATCTCTTTTGCTTTTCTTGGATAAGTAGAAAAGTTGAATGAATTTATGGACATGGGATCATTCACCGACGAATTGGAAGATTTATAGGCCCAAACATTTCTAATCAACACAGACAGGACAGGAGACAATCCAGTACGGCTAGTTGTAACTTGTAATAAATGGATCCACACATTTTTAAAATGGTGCAAATTGGTGAAGACATTGATCGATTTTATTAGTCTTATTGAATTGATGATGTACCTACTTTATACCAAAGGAACCATTTACTTCAAATATAAGTGTACTTTTGTTGTGTGTATCTTGCTTGCTGTTTGGGGGCATTAAGGATTGTAGCCCCAAAGATGATGATTGTGCATTTCTAATCATTCAATGCTATGGCTATTCTCAAGTTAATTAGTTGAAAACTTCTTCCAAACTTTAAGTCTAAACATATACATTTACAATACAAAAGGAACAAAATGGTGAAACAATGGGCAAATGGAATAAAATTCAATATGTCTAACATTTATTTACATATTAGTGCTATTGTTGATTTAACAGATGAGTTCTCACTTAATAATCTTAAATTAAGGGGTTGGTACGTGGTTTAATTGAAGAATAAACCGAAAGGAAGACAAGGAACTCTAGTAAATATCCACCATACATTAGGAAAAGAAAATCGGTATAAGTACCATTTTACTCCTTAAATTTGTACGAATTAACGTTTTGCACCTTAAAGTTTTATTTTGATCTTATCGCACCCTGATGTTTTATATCAGGAACATTTTACACCCTTCGTAACTGAAAATTCATGAAGTTCGTAATGGCACCGTTACGATGCTTACGTGAAATGCCACGTCAGGTGAAAAATTGCCATGTAGCATGCCACGTCAGGTGAAAAATTGCCATGTAGCATGCCACGTCAGCATAAAAAGAAAAGGAGAAAACTGTCGCATCAGCATTATAACGACACTGTCACGTTTAACGTTACGGGAGAAGTAACGTGTGTCTAAAACAAAACTTCAGGCTGTGATAACTAATAAACCTTTGAGGTACAAAATGTCAATCCGTACAAATTTTGGGATGCAAAATGGTACTTATGCCAAAGAAAATCTAACTAAGAAATACGAATATTTGATTGAAGTGGTTGATGTATGCTTTCATTCATATAGCAAGAAATTAATACCCTGTCCCAAAATATCAAGAAAAATGAAAATCTTAACTATGAATTAACTCCCCATTTTACCTTCCATGAAGATCGATTGTCTTTACACTATTGATTGATTGAACCGTGATGCAGTTATAATCTGGCCAATAAATTACCATGTGCACTCGGAAAAGGGATGAAGCAAGATAGAAGTTGTTCGGAAGATGACTACTCATCTGTAATCAGCAGTGTATTCAGCTCCAATATATCCTATAAATGGAGACAATTCCACGTGAAAAGAAAGGCTGCTGGGAGATCTGCAGACTTAGGGGGGGTTGAATAAAAATTAGAGATCTTTGCCATTTTTTGCTTACATGGAAAATTGCCAATCACAAGCTTGAGTAAGAATCCACACCTAATATTGACATAAAATCCAATCATCTTATATCTACCATTACCACACATTAAATGCACGCAACAACCTCCCAAAGACCATGCTTTAGGCATAAGAATTAAACTAATTTGCCCTCAAATTATTGAAATTTTTTTGGTGATTTGGGTCTAATTCTTAACATTAATGTTTGAAGGAGTGCGTGCAACTTCATTCTATTTCCTCATTTCCCAAATTTTCTAAATTCATATATGAGGCCAACATTCAACCTAATATATTTTTGATGTGATTGGATATAGATATAAGAAATGAAGATATTGAACTTTCGCCATGACACACATTGAATCTTCTGATTTGTTATTTCTTTTCAATAGGGACCCATACATACATTATATGCCATGCTTATACTAAAATACAAATAAGATGTGACCCAAAGTTGAGATATAGCAAATTGCTGTTGTAGCCCTTTTCATCGAGCAGTTAGGAATGATCATAGTCGGAAAAGGCTTGCGTGTCTCAGTCACGTTTCGAAACCTTAATTCCTTTTGCTTGCATTTCAACGTCTTCCTTCCCCTTTTCTGCATCGATCATGCATGTTACAATTACAAGTGGTTGCATTAGCCGATTTGGGGTCTTTAGCCATTAAAAGTTCCCTCCACCTCCAAGTAATAGGGAAGTGGTATGTCAGCTTCTACGACTAAACCAAGAAATTGCCCTTTAAACCAACGT
Source organism: Corchorus capsularis (assembly GCA_001974805.1). Classification (NCBI taxonomy): domain Eukaryota; kingdom Viridiplantae; phylum Streptophyta; class Magnoliopsida; order Malvales; family Malvaceae; genus Corchorus; species Corchorus capsularis. The sequence goes on from AWWV01006560.1 coordinate 94,334, forward strand.
AAAACTTACAAATAATAGGTACGTGAGCCTAGAAGTAGTTTTTTTTTTTTTTTTTTTTTTTTTTTTTTTCCCTTGATATATTTACAAGTTAATCTTATTCGAGCAGCGGTCAGTCCACAAGCATGGTAAGAATAGCAATAATTTTGTAAGTGTCTATTGACAGTGAACTTTTAACTGGATCCAGAAATATATATCTTCTCTTTTTAGTAGCTGAAAAAACAGAGTTGAGGATCCAAATTCTTCATTTTTTGGTAGCTTTAATGCTTGACAGATTACAATGTTGCCATATTAGCTAACAGTGCACCTTAACCACCGCCTGAGAATGCTGTTCAGACTGACCTTATGGAGGATATATGACACCCAAGATTGGACCCCAAATTTCTGCAGACTCATTTATGTTAGGATTAAGTTTTTTATCAAACTAATCAAGTAATATTTAATGTCATTAATTAGAAACATGACAATCTTGTAAACTTAATTATCATGATATGCAATATATAAACACAGTATAATTACTTAGTATTTCATTCTTCTACGAAATGGGTGTTTTTTTTTCTTTTAAGTTCATGTATAGTCATAGCTTTGATGCACTGTTGTTAGGTAAGTCTTGAAAATTTATGCTTTAACGCAGTAAAGTCGCCGTCATATATAACTGTAAAGCCTTATAAGTCTTAACTCCATTTCTCATCTTCTCTGTTTTACCTATAGCTATAGGAAAATTAGTTTAGGACTATTCAAAATATTCGGCTCTTTTTCTACAGCTACCTAGCTTTTGACTCGGATTTAATTAGATTTAGAATTTGTATAAAATACATCTTTATAAAATCTACCTTTATTTATTTTTGCTTAGATATAGTTAGTCGTTATGATGACATAATAACCTTTTATTGTATCGTCAATTTCATGGATAAATACAATTTTAATCTAGAAAGCCTTTTAAGTTTTCACTTGTATTATTTTTGCTAGATATAAGTATAAAGTAGGCTTGAGTATTAAACTTGCCGGCTTAATTTCGTGATTAAACAACTGGGTTTTGATTGATTAAATTACAAGGGGCGTTTTTTGGACCGTTTGGATGTTGTACTTAACTTGACAACAAGGAAATGAAACCTAACAGCTAGGGTGACTTTTCAAAAAGTTGGATCTTGAGAGTAATAATTCTCCCATAATCTAATCTGAAAGACTGTTGATATTTGTCACTTTCGAGTTTCCACCAATCAAAACTCAAAGGATTCTTCTAAGACTAAAAGGTGGGGGACCCTTAGGGGCAATTCCGTCAACTTAAATTCGTTTTTTCAACATACTAACGGCAAATGGGTGAGAAAACTAGCAATTCCTCGTGAATAAGAAGCGCCAGGAGCGTTTGCTCTTTGTTTGCACAATTTGCTGTGATTTCTTCACATTGATTTCCTTCTTCATAAAATTTGAAACCCCATTTCCCTAAATCTATAAAAGAACACAAATACGGTGAAGGAATAAGGAATCTGATAGTATATTTTACAGTCGAGTTTGCATGGGGTCCGAAGCAGAGTACTTTGAAGAAACAGCTTATAGTAATACGCCAAAGCTTTCACTATATTCATTTCCGAGTAAAGCAAAAGAGTCGCCGGCGCCGGGGGTCACGACGTCGCCGATCCATTCCTCTGTTTCGATTCCTTTCCAGTGGGAAGAAGCGCCGGGCAAGCCTCGGCTGCCATGTCCAGCTGGAAGTGATATTTCTAGTACTCCAAGATGCTTGGAACTGCCTCCGAGGTTGTTAGCTGAGGCTAAGGTTGCCAACATGCCATCTCCGACAACCGTCTTAGACGGACCTGATCATGCGAGTCGGTCGGTTTCTTACACGTTTTCGTTCAGAAAAGGAGGTTCTTTTAGGAGCCCCGACAACAACAACAACAACAACAACAACAGGAAAGTTCTGTTTGGATCGAGTAGGTGGGGGAGTTTTAGAAAGCCAGGCAGAGTTGTTCAGGGAAGTTTTGACCTTTCCTCTATTCCTATTGTGGATGGTGCTGATAGTAATGGCGGCGGCGGCGGCGGCAGCAACGGTGGTGATACTGATACGCAGGTGAAGATCACAAGGTTTAGGAGGAAAGGCAGCTTATTGAGTCATTCTCAAGCAAGGTCACATGTCTTTGTAAGTAACCAAAGCCAGTTTTTCATTATTAAGTTTCCTTTCTGCTATAGTTGCTAACTGTTCTTTCCTTTAATTTTCACCTTATTAATGTAATTAGGATTTAGGCCTAAAACCAACATTTTTCTCTGTTTTCTTCTTTACTTGCAGTTCCATATCAGAATACAGAACCCAAATTTTCTGTTTTAAGTTCCATTTTTAGGGGGAGATTGAGTTCTGCTTATCTTTACTCATTTTACTTTGAAACCAAAGCTCCTAAAGAGTGATATTATGATTAATAATGAAAAAATCTTCTAGTAACATGCATAAGGATAGATTTAGAAAATCTTTACCTAGATTGTTAATGATTTACATGTGAAGTTGCTATTGCTATTCACATTCTTCTACTACCGTTATCTACCAAATTAATGAGCCTTCAGTTTTGGTGTGCCAGAATCCCCAGGAAAAAGGAATAGGGAAAAACTTTAATAAGTGTTTGTATATATATGTATACAAATCTATATTTATATGTATTTCCCTGACTTTTCAAGTGTCCTTACAGAGTGAAAATTACAAGAATTTATGTGTATAAATTATGCTATTGAATCTTCTAATCATACTAGACATATAACTGCAGGCAAGCATTTATGAAAGCTTTAAGCAAGTGGTCCCATGGAGGCGTGGGCATGAGAAACTGAAGAAAAAGGCCTCTTGAATGCAATTGCCATTTGCCACCGTCTGATCTATGAGCAACATCAGTTACCATAACTTTTTGTATAGGGAAGAAAACCAGAGTTTCAAGGTATTCTTAGTTTGTTGGATCTCTTATGAGTATGTAATAAAAAATAATTTAGAGAGTCTAATTCAGCTTCATACTATGTTTATGGATCTAATGGTTTTTCATTAGCAAAAACCATTGGATCAGTTTCTAGCTAGGCTTCACTTGTTTCCTGATAAATGAGATGGAAAATTTAATCTCAACCATCTGACAGAATTGAATGCTTGATCAAAGTCTGTCAAGTTTCTAACGTAAATAAGTAATATTCTGAGAGTAGTACCAATATATTGATGATCCTTCTATATATATCAAAGTAAAGGTAAATCCAGAGTACGGATTTTGGTCAATGAACATTTCGATCATTAATTTCTACAATATGCCTAGCTAGCTAGCTGTTAATGACTATATTATATATGACCAAAAGAAAGCAAAACAGAGGAGAATTGCGGTCAACAACAAATGCCAAGGGACCTTCTTTTCTTGTAATTGGCTTTGAAACAAGCCTGCCTTAGCCTCTTTGTTCTGTCGGTCAATTCCATATCTGGCAGCTTCTCAAGCATCTTCTTATGCTCCTCCAACATCAATATTTCATCAGTCAAACCAAGCTCCTATTACAAAAGAAAAATTAGTATAGTAACATCTAGAAATGGGATTCCCATTTTACTAGCCCAAAACAATATGAACACACAATAATTGCAGACAATTCTTCATTTTGCTATATAAATGACTAAAATTAGGTGAAATTAATGGCAAGTACAAGAATTCTATACCACAAAGTTTCAGCCTAATGGGGTTTCCCATTACCTTTTGACCCTGATGCTAAACTTAGCTATAAGAAGAGTTTGGTCAGTTGGCTCCATCACTCTCTCAATTGCCAAGGAGCAAGATTAGCCATATGTGTCTTAAGTAGATATCCGTTTCATGTCAAGTTAGCCACTGTGATATCACTATTTTAGCCTTAAATTTGCTTGCTTAAGTCAACAAAATAACTAACACTTTCTGGGTGGATGCTGACACAGTGACATGATCCCAAAAGTAGGCTTACTTGTACTCATGAACAATTGAAAGAAAACAACTTGGAATTCTAATCTCAAAGGTTTCACAATCATCAATTCCCAATATAGTGGTGGACTCTAGCATGCATATTTCGGTTATTATGTGTAGACAAATTTAGAATTGACTAGAAATATCTGCATGCAAGAGCAAGACAATATATATATAGAGAAATACCTTGACATTGTCAATAAGGGCCTTCAAGCTCTTGATTTTTCTATGAGGCCATCGCATGATTTTGAGTTCGCGGCATCTCTTCTTCAGAACAGTCAGCCCAACGTTAAGCTCCTTAGCAGCTTGGGAAATAGGGAAGTTGAAAAACTTCTGAATCTCCTCCAACTCCAATGGAGTTGTTCTCTTCCTTCCACAAATGCTCCTAATTTGCTGCTCCCCCTCCCAATCAGATACTTCTCCATACTCTCTTTTGACAGTCAAAGCCAATGCATTGCTCGAATTACCATCATCAATATAAGTAATTTTGTCACAGTAAAGCTCAAAAGAATCAACTTCTGTCTTAACTACTGGCTTTGGCTTTACGTCAACCAACATATCTTCATTCAATGATGGCCGCAGAGTTGCACTAGAACTAGAATTGTTGTCGAACAGGGCAAATTCATCGATCAAATCCTTAAAATCAAGGAACTGATCTGTGTAAGTTGGCAATGCAAACGATGAATTGAAGTTGTAATTATTCAAGTCATCAAAACAACTGTCCACATCAAAAGCCGGCCTTTTTAAAGCACTGCATATAGAAAAAAAAAATCAGGACCCATTTTAAAAATGGGTAAGTTAGAAGCAAATTGTAAAGAAGAGTAACATAAAGCACAAATCTTACTTTCCAAATTGGGTTTCAAAGTTGAAGTTTTGAAATTCGAATGGCTCGCTCTCCAACTTTGGAAAATTAAGATGATGATGATGAGTAGAATCCATTGAAAGCCTAAGGAGAGAAAAACGATGGAGAATCAAAGATATAGAGAGGATAGGAATATTGAAGAACAAAAAATGGGTTTTTTTGAACTTATTTATAAATGGGCGGAAGGGGGATGAATTGTATTGGGTTTTGGTTTGGGAGAGTTGCACAATATTTCATGGGTTTGGAGTAGTAGGGGTACTAAATTATGATGATGATCATTAATTAGTGAACGATTACCAATCACTTTTCGGGGGCTGCATCATTATCATCATTTATCTCTCTCTTAATTTTCCCATATTTGAGGATAACATTCATAGATTATATCTTCTTGATTTTCCAACTTTTACAAGTTAATGTAACCCATATATAAATAAAATGCTGTTAATCTTTGTTTTGCAGTCTCGTTCTCGTGTGAACTCCTGCAAACTTGGATTCAGATTTTAGGTCCTACATCAAAGGAATAGGATGCATGTCCCAATGAATATACTCTAGCATTAGCATAAGAAAAGGGTCTTTTTTGTTTTTTTCAATAGAAAAAAGGGAGAGGGGGGATTAATAATTACTAGAATTAATGAGATTGAGAAGAGGTTATGGAACGATTAACGAGGTTAAGGTTGAGGTCAATTAATTGAATTAAAAACCCATTATAAGTGGGATAGTTACCAATTTAATGAGTTTAAAGTACCCATGATCTAATCTTGATTAGTATTCATCATTTTTACTAATCTTTAAAAGTCAACTTAATTGAGATGGTGGCTGTTTCCATGGGGTTAATTATTGTTTGTAACGTAAACTCATCATAAACTTGATATTTTTATCAGTTTTTACTATTTAAAAGGCCTTATTATCATTTTCATAGAAAAAAAAACCCAAATCAATCACAAAATAACGTCAATTCTAACGGCGAAAGGACGTTTGTCTCGCCCAAAAGAAAAGACAAACAAATTTGTCTTTTGCCGTTAGAATTGACGTTAAAGCCAGGTGACTGAGATTTTGTTGTCCACGTGTCTTTCATTAATTACTTGGGTTTAGAAAAATTGCAAAGACTTCTCCCAAGCTAACTGCAAAGGCCGGCTTACTAGGAAAAAGCAGAGTTGGAAAATGCAGCTCATCTTGATCTGTTTTTTCCTTACACTTTCAATTTCAGTAAATCCGTTTCACGTAACTATCAACTTAGCTTTGATTTTACTATTTTTTACTGCAGAAAACATTCAATTTTGATTGTCATATTTGAAGGGTTTCATAGATTCATAATGAAATGGGATAGAAAATTATATTACCCCGTTCTATTTACCAACTTCTTTCTCAAATACATTCTTTCCTTTTTCCCCTTTTTTGTACTTTCTGAGCTTTGGAAAAAAAAAATGGTGACATGTTCAAATAACCCAGCAGCAATAATATAACCTTTCATCCTTCTTTCTGGAAATTGAAAGCTAGAAAAACCATAGTAAGTAACAGCATCATCAAATTTTAAAGAGGCAACAAAAAGGGTCAATATACAGCTCCAAAAACAAGGGTCCAAATGAGCTATATCGCCTATTAGCCAATACATCTTCAACTAAATAGATGATTGAAAGCATTTACCAAGTTCTTCTGTTACTCCTAACTCATAAGCCTAAAGTTCTTAATTAGTTTATATAGATAGATATTTTCATAGATATGTACCACCTTCCCACTTTAAGCAAAACAAGCAGCATCCAATCCAAGACTTGAATGGGGAAGCTCAAGACTCCTTAATTTCAATGCCTAAATTTCATCATCTGGTAGGAAACCTGGATCATTCTCTGCAACATTCTGCATCAAGAAATATTTGATTAAACAAGAGGTGAAGGGATGTCAAGCTGAGAAGGCATCATGTTGCCATTCCACAACGATGCTAAGATTAATAAGCCATAGACTATATACTTTTAAATGAACAAAATTCACGCAATAAATTACAATACATAGTATTTGGAATGATTTCAAAGAAGAAATTAGAAATATAAAGGTTGTCAATAAGCAGAAAACATGAAAATCTACCAACTTTGAAATTAATTGTAAACAGACCAGAAAAGTAGCATGAAGTCTGATAAGAATGCCACACATGTTTGGGATCATGATTTGCATTTTAATTTTTAACTACTTAAGCATGTTGTGAAGACAGCAACATTTCTAAATAGCTTATATATGTCTTCCAAGTTTAGTACTGCCAAAAAGACAGTGTTTACCAACATATCAATTAAGCATTTTACAGATAGCAGTTCTAGACTTCTAGCGAAGAAATTGATTATGTATACAGGGCAGAGCATGCATGACTATGAAATTAGAAGAAGATGTTTCTAAGTATATTTTTAATTCATATATATAAGCCATGGGCTATGCTAACCTACAAAATCCAAACAAACTATGAGTAGACAAGGATTATGTATACAAAGATTATGTAGGTTTCACCTTTATCTATATGGCAAGTGCAAGTAGACAAGGTATACTTACATTCTTGATCTAACATCTGAATTGTCCTCTTCCTCTTCTTCATCAGCATCATTGCTGCTTGAACCCATCAATGACCTAACTTGCTCCGAATAATGTTCAACACTTCCCCCAGACTATGAGTTTATAGACCTGTTATCAATAATCACAAGGTAGGGATAATTACCATGTAAACCGAGGAGGCTTAACAACAAGAAAGAAACATTGGACTAAGTAATTTTGACTTAAACTACAGAGGATTATATATGCAGAACAAGCAACAAACCAAATCTCAGATATTTGCATTGATAACTCAAAGAATGAAAGATGTGCAGATGATCATGACAACTTTAAAGCTTTGGAAACAATATAGTATATACTATGAGCTATGAATAGATAAATAGAAAGCAGCTTCAAAAACAATAAATATTCTTTAACAATTCTAAAGTAAGATCATATGTAACTTACTTCCCTTTCTCTTCAATTTTAGCTCCTTGATGTTGCACCACTTTCTTTGTTCAGAAAGACCAAGCTCTCTATGTAATCCCCAGCATAAAATGCTTCAATAACACCTTGTGGTTGAACAACAAGCTTAGACTGTCTGCCCCTGGGATCATATAAAACCATATCCCCACTCTTTGGTTCGAACCAATAATTAAGAAGTAAAGCAGGATTCTCCAACCCACCCTGACCCCTATCAGTGGCGGCCAACAAAACCTCACCTGTCGAAGTCAATCCAAAAACTCTTCCAGCTCCTCCTAACACATCAATAGTATACAACTTGGTCCATGACTTTACATCTCCATACTGTGTCCTCTCCCAAATATCACAATATCTATTCTTATCTGCATCCCCAGAGTAATAATGTGACACAGTTAACATATCCCTGTTCACCGAAATTGACAACTTCATGGGATTCACTTCAACCAAAGATGAAGGTAACTCCATCTTCCTAAACTTCTCATCTTCCACATCAAACAGCAAAATCGAACTTTCAATGGTGCTCATTTTCTTCTCGTAAGTGATCCAATGCACCCTACCTTTCAAAAAGCATTGAGTCCATGCAGTCTCAATGGAGGTACATTGAACCACTTCTCCAGAAATCATTCTCCACCCTTTCTCCTTGACTGAAAAAACTTCAACTTTAGGGGGATTTCCCTCTTGGCTTTGAGGATAAACCAACCTCACAACTTTGTAATCATTTCTCTTGGCATCAAACCCAAACCCAAGCGCAAACGAGTACGGACCAACTTCATCAAAGGTAAGATTAGGGCAAGGCAACTCCATAGACTTCCGAACCAAAGGATTCCACAAAGTCATCCTATAAGTAAACCCAAAGAGATCATCAGAGAGAAGGATTAAGCCATTAACCGTACCGACAATCCTTGTGTAAAGATTGCTTCTTGCTTTGAAAGGGCACTTCTTGACGGTTTGGTAGGTATCAAGAGACCCATTTGAGTGAAGAGAGTAATATTCCTTCTTGGGTGATTCAGTGAAGCGACGCATGAGGATTAGTTGGGAACCGAGGGGTTTAGCTAGGGTTTTGGACAAATGGGTGTCAATGAAAGAGTTGCTGGTAATCAAAGAGTGCCATGATTTGCACACTAGTGTGCACTTGATTAGTGATTCCGGAGGGAGATTGGCGAGTATTCGAGAGATGACTTCTTGGGGAATGAAATCAGACATTGTTGGGTGCAGGGGAAGGAAGAGTGAAAGGCAAAATATTGTAAGTTGTTAGGGTTTTTGGTTTTATGAAGTGAGGGGTAAAACGTACATACAAGAGAAAGAGACTAGAGTCTTCTTAACAAAACCCTCTGCAACAAAGAGAAGATACTCTGTTTTAGAGGCAATTAAGCTTAAAATCCCCTGTTTAAGCCATAACATAGTAACGTACGGAAATGTCTTCAGGAGTTGTTCTTTCTTTTTCATTTTTGCTAAATTGTTTTTTTCAAAAAAAAATGAACGTCTAACGTTTACCCTTAGAGGCCCAAAACTTATGGACAAAAGAGCCATTTTGCCCCCTAAACTTATACCAGTTGGACGATTTGCCCCCTGAACTTTAATCTTGGACAAAATACCCCCTCAACTATAAAAGTAAGCCTCCGTTGCCCCCTTTGTAGCGGACCGTTAGTCACGTGACCCCATGTGACTAACGGCGCCGTTACAGTGCTGACATGGCGCTGACGTGGCTATGCCACGTCAGATTTAGTGAGACCCACCCCGATCCGACCCATTTTACCCGATTCTTTTAGCCAAAAAAAAAAAAACCCAACGGAAAATTGGCTTCTTTAATTCAATTGCTAACACCATTCAAAGCAATTCATCTTTTCTGTTTGTTTTTTTTTTTTCGATTTTGTTAGCCTTCTTGGTTCGAACTTGAAGGTTACTCCATGACTCCAATCAGATCTGAACTTGTTAGTTACTCAAATGGAGAAGAAGTGTTATGTCTTTGCGAAAAAGTTGCTCCAATCGTGAATTCCTGGACAAATGCAAATCCGGGCAGAAGGTTCTATGGGTGCGGTAGGAAGAAGGTATGGGTTTTGATTTTTAAATAAATTTTATCAATTCTTCAATTTTCCTATCGCAAAAAATGCTTGTGTTGTGTTTTTTTGTAATGAATGGAGGTGGGTTTTTCTATTTTCTAGGGTCCTCGTTGCTACTTATTTCAGTGGCTTGATGATCTTTTGCAAGGTAGAAGTAAGGAATTGCTATTAGCATTTTGAGATAATGAGAGGAGACTGGCTAAGGAAACTGAAATATTGCATAAACAAAATGAAAAGCAACAGATCTGAAGCTTGAGTATGGTCTGTTTGAGTAGGCATAACAAAGAAGGTGTAAATGAGCTGGTGTCAATGGAAGGGAGCAATGTGGCTGTAGAAGATCAGTATATGGATGGGTTCATTAATCTGTATTTTGAAATTGCAACGTTGAAGGAAAATGATTATTTGAAGATGGTGCTTCAAGATGATAAGAGAAGAAAACAATGCTACAAAATCATGTTTGTACCAGCTTGGGGCTTATTGTTAATTTTTAGGATTTTTATAATTAAACAATGTGGTGTTGTTTTATATTTGCCTTAGTGCTATGTGCTAAGAAATCTTAATGAAACCATCAAATTGAAAAGGACAAGGCTGTAGTTTCCATTTGCTGTTTGAACTTGACAATTCATGAGTTTTCAGCATTTACAAACTGAAAATGCTATAGCTAGCATTAATGGACAAAATATATACCAAATCCTAATTGGCAATTCGTAAGCTTTACCAAACCATGTTTGCCAATTTGTAAGCTTGCTTGACCAAATCCTAACCACTTGTCAACAAAATGGACAAAATATCGACAAAAAGTAATGTTTTACAGCCAAATATACTTCATCATATTTCAACCTAGCCTGAATTATACTCCAAGGATAGACTATAATAGCAAGTTTCATTTCTTTTTCTTGATTGACTCTTGAGTTCCGACCGGATCAGCAGGGGTCTTTCTCTTGCCTTTGGTTCCTGACTCATGTGAAGACTTGCTTTGAAGTGACCTTGCTGCAGATGTTGAAGCATACATATTTGCAGCAATCTCATTACGCCTACTATATCCATACTGCAAAATGCCGAAACAGAATGTCGAAGTTTAACCTAACATCATAACATGGGTAAAAAAAGAAGTGGCAGTCTATGTGATAACTTACATATGGTGTAGGGTCTCCAGTTTTTTGCTTACACAAATCAAAGCCTTTCAAGGATGGGTTCCTCTGTCTGCATGGCCTATCAACTGGATCTGTTGCATGGGATTTAGCCTTTCCTTTAGCATCAGTTGCAGCTCTTGCTAGTGGCTTGAAAGGTCTTGCATAAACTCCACTTTGTGGTTCTCGAATCACAATACCAGGCAAATTTCTTGCCTATTATAACGAACATAAATTATATAATATAATAGGGTTAAAAAGCTGCAGAAAAAAATGAGGCTTACCATTGCAGGTTCAGATCTTGACTGAGTTGCTTTGGTGGCAGCATTTTTAGAGCATCCTTTCTTACTTCTGGACTGACTTGCACCAGGTGATACATATGGTGCAGGTTCAGGTGGTGGTTCCAGCCTTGTATTTTGGGGTGCCACCTGACATAAAACACACGAATATTGTCAAACTTCAAACAAACCAACCAAACTCAAATTGAAATTAAAGTATAAAAATGACACTTACAATTGCAGTCTTCTTCGGACAGGTACTTCTGTTATGACCTTGAACCCCACATATTCCACATGTAATTATAGTTCCACTTTTGCTGACTTTACCGGATTTCTTAGGTTCATCCTTTTTTTTCCTCCTATTCACTTTAGGCCTGCCAACTTTTGTTCTTCTACGTAGTGGAGGTAACAAAGGCTCTCGGCCAGTTTTAGCCCACTCATGATCTCCATTAATTGGTTGCAAATCATACTGATATGCCTTCAAGTATGTTTCTTTGTGGTAACAAGGATGAAGATACTCATCTGGTTCCCCTCTTAAGTGTCATATTGACTGCATGCATGAGCACAAGGTATTCCAGAAAGCTGCCATGCCCTACAGTCACAAGTTCTATTCTTCAAATGCACTGTAAACTTCATCCTCCCTCTTTTCACTTCACATCCATTCTCACTCTCCCAACACATGCGCCAATAAATAGCTTCTTTCTTTTGCTTATCAAATTTCTGCTTGATTAGTGGTCCATAATTGTTTTTCCAAGAACTCCCAAATGCTCTCTTCTGCAGAATTCTCCTCATTGTCTGTTCTCTGATTTCCTCCAGCAATGAGATGATGCTTTTCATCCTAGCATCTACAATCACACTGTTAAATGACTCACATACATTATTATCCACAAAATCACACTTACTGTGTTCACTCTGGAAAGCCCTTGTCCACTGTCGAGGGTGCTTGTCACGTTGTAGCAACTCATCTGCACTGTCGCTGTTTGTCCGTCTCAACTCTGCAAATTTATCTTCCCATTGTCTTTCAGTTGTTGCTTTCACAATCCCCCGAGTACATGGCTTCAAAGGGTCTTCCATTCTTCCTTCCATCCCAGTTCGCAAAGACATGTCGAGCACAGTTTCTAAACTCAACTCTAGGAAGAACTTCTTTCATTGCCGTATCTAAGCCCTAAAAGCAAACAAAAACAGTAACCATGTCAACAAAATGGAAGTGTCAAAAAGAGCCATTAACAGTAATGAATTAACAAATGGGAAAAGTCATAATAGTTTACCTTCATTTGGTCACTCATGAATGT
>AWWV01006565.1:0-22334 GCA_001974805.1 Corchorus capsularis
TTAAATTTGATAAAAAAATGATATTATCATGTTAATTAAAAATCAAACCCTATTAATCAAAATAAATTCATTAAACGCAATATGATATAAAATTATCGTGTGATTTTCAATTTATATATCCCTCACACATTAGTATTAACTTATATTGTATCCATTTTGTAAAAAAATATTAAGTATGTGTTCTAATTTGTTGAAATTGTGTATTTTGATCCCTATTTGAGAAAATCTTAAAATGTTTAGTCCTTATTTGAGCATTTAGCCTTGGCAACAGGGTTTATTTGACTTTTTTAAGAGTTCAGGGGCTTATTTGGCTGAAATAATAGTTCAGGGGCTTATTTGACGGTTCGGTGTAAGTTCATGGGCCTTTTTACCCATTAAGCCAAAAAAATAATAATAAACATTGAAGCGTGATTCTGCAGGTTGTTTATTAAAATGCTATACCTTTCTTTCAGGTGCATTATGCGATGCAATAATTCTATTTTTAAAATATAATAAACAAGATCCTATTACTGATTTCGTTTATAACCTTTTTTTTTTTAATCTTGTCGCCTTATAGTGCCAAAGAATATATTTAAACTATTTTTCTTTTTTTTAATAATTTATCATTTCTATGATTAGCCTAATAATATATATTAACCATTAACATGTCATTTGTTAATATGTCACTTCAGGAGCATGTATATATGCAATGCAATAATTCTATTTAAAAAGTATAATAAACAAGATTCGATTTCTTTTACTACTCTATCTGATCCAATGGTCACTTTGTAAATGGCATGGCGTTTAGGGCCCGTTTGGTTCACGGTGTGGGATATACCCATGGGTAATTATATATCCGGGTATTTCACTTGGATATCTCAGATACCCGTACATATAGTGGTCATTTTCGAATACCACGTTTGTTTCGCGTAAAATATACTTGGGCATTTTACTTATCTCCGTTTGGTTTATTTTTCAATCCAGAATGGGAATATTATGGGTATGTTTGTGTTTTTTCAAAAATTCCCCTGCGTTTTAGCTTTGGATTTCCAAAGTGTAAACAACAACATTATAATTTTGGACAAAAATTAAATTCAATAAAATATCAAAGGCTAATGCAAGATCCTAATATATTGAATTTTAACGAACAAGATCCTAAAATATTTGCATTTCATCATAAAGCTGGTTGTTTGCATTAACATGCCTTACAAAAAAAAATCCAAAGTCATACAAGATTTGGTCATGCATCCAACCTATAGGTGCAACCTGAATCCAAAGTAAGTAAAACATTCATCATAAAAAATAAACATTCCAAATTCAAATTCTTAAAAAATGAAGGGGTTAGACCAACATGACTGAGTGAGGCTAGGACAATAGCATTTCAATGTAAGCCTTCTTGTAGTCATCCGACAAGGTCATGAAGTATTGTATTTTTGGAAGGTCATGTGACAAGATGTCTCCCGCCCTGAGTTGTTCAGCTATCGTGAGGCCTTCAATTTTTTTTATCTCGTGGAAGACCAGCAACTGTATATTAAATTTTCAATTTTCTTTTTTATATATATACAATTTGAAGTGTCAATTGCAAAATCATGACAACTTCTGGTGTCAATTGCAAAATCATGTCAACTTTTGGTGTCACTAATGGCCAGTTAGTGTTCACTAATGTTCACTGTTCATGCTTCATTTCTCAAATGGCTTCTGCTTAAGAACTTTGTCTTCTGGTTACTTCCAACTAGATCCATCCCATTACAAATCTTCAATAATGCTCTTAACTCTTTTAGGGGTTCCATTAGTGTGACTAAGCTCATGAGATTTGTGATAAACTTTTAGCTCTCCTCATAATCAATTAGTGTTGAAGCTTCCTCAACGTTTAAGATTTTTTAAAGATTGGTTCAACACTTCACTGCACACTCAAGTAGCTTGATTAGACTTTAATGAGAGGATTGTTTTGTAATCATGAAAAACACATGGGTTCAACATTTATATGTTATGATCATCTTAGGATCATTTGTACACATCTTTGAAGTCAGATTCGTTGTGGTTGAGTGCTAGATAGCACTTGGTGTTTTTTAGTGTGGGGATAACACTCGGTTTGAGCTTGGGATTAGCTCGATTTGTAAACGACTTGATGAAGGCCCGCAACTTCATTGGATTAGTGGATATTTGGTGAAAATCCTTGGTGGGGTAGCCAAGGTAGAGGATGTAGGTCAGGAGGACCGAATCTCTATAAATCGTGGTGCACATTTCTCTTCCCTAATCCTTTTTAGTTTCTGTGTTTTCATTATTAGTCTCACTAATCCTCCCTTGCTCTATTTTCTTAAAGTGCTCCATCGTTATATTTATTTCGATTGCTCCCACTACATTCTGTTTATCGTTAGTCACACTAACAGTAAAATTGTTGAAGTTGTTTTTTAACTATATTTCGAAACAGTGCTATTCATCCCCCTCTAGCACTACATTTGGGACCAACAATAAATAGTATCAACACCTCACCAAATCAAGGAGATAGTTTATCTACAACAAAACTTTTCCATTAATTTTTGTCTCCACGGGAGCTTGGCTCTTTATTAGTTAGTAATAAAAATTTCATGCTGCATAATATTAATCATAAGTAAAATAAGATGAATTGTAAACATATAATTAGAGATAGAATTAGAAAATTTCGACCTTATAATTTTTGAATGAAGGGCACTTAAAATCCTTAGGAACTGGTTTTGCCGAAAAACGGGATGAAATCAACTGAACCGGTCAGATGAAGATTTTGGTCTGAACCGAGTCACTAGTCGAACCAACTGGATTGACTTGTGCAGAAAATAGAGACGGCACGTGAGAAACTTTGACAAATATAATGGATATTTAGGTGTTTGGATACAACGATATATTTTTTGGTTAATCAACGATATATTAACACGAAGAACATTAATAGAGAGAAAAGAGAGAATTTCTATTATTCCAGAGAGTAGAGAATACAGAAATTTAATGTGTATCAAAAATAGTCTAATTAGGGGACTCCCTTTATATAGTGGAATAAATCCTTGTACATTTAATGATAATCTACATTACTTGCAAGCAAAATAATATTTAACGGTGGACGATGCTACAGGGAAGCTTCCAGGTAATTTCTCTTGATTTGATTCTCCTTGAGGGAAGCTTCTAGGTAATTTCTCTTGATTTGATTCTCCTTGATTCTCTCTTTGTTAATTACCTTGATTTACTTTCCAATTTGTCTACATGACAATATGGGCTAATAGTTGGGCTTAATATGATGTGGAGTCCATAATTCCATAACAAAGTGTTATTCCTAAATGCTAATCTTAAGTACTTATAACTTTTCCTTTTTTTTTTTATGTTGAGAAAAGTTGATTTAAGTGTTTTATCAGTCTCGTAGGTAGATTAATTTGAATGTAATTCCTGTTTATGGTAATTTGATAAACTTACCATTCTTTTCCTGAAGTTTTGTTCATAGCATATATACTTTCCGCTATGCAATACTGCAAATTTGATTCTGCAGCAACCAACGGTTATCTCCTTTTTCTAAATTCAAATTTCAAATGGCTAATGTAAATCATCCAACCCTCAAGAAGTTGTTGATCATCCCCTTAAATTATCCATCTCTAATGGCCACTCTACGGGCTCCATACAATTTACAAAGGTGTCGATCGTCAAGAATATGCACGGCAGGAGTGAACTCTGTGTTGATGATAAGTGAGGGATCCATGGACATTCTCTCTCTGGGAGTTGCCCAATGAGATATCCGAGAAGAATGTCCAATGGAAGTAACCATACGCTGCCCCCTAGTCCTCTAAAGTGAGACTAGAACTTTTAAGGCCCTACACATTCAATAAATTTCAGGACTTACCCAATAAATCCTACTTTGCCAAACTTATGGATAAATCTAGTTCTAAACTTGTACCTAAATTCTAGAAATAATTTTAAAGTGTCACAATTTGAATTAACATATGTTTATGACAATTTGAATTAACATATGTTTATGGTAATTTGATAAACTTACAATTCTTTTCCTAATCTAAACAAAGAAGTTTTACTCGTGGTATACTTTTCCCTATGCAATTTTTGCTGCAACCAACGGTCATCTCTTTTTCCAAATTCAAATTCCAAAATTTGTAAAAGGCTATTTAAATCATCCAACTCTAAAGAAATTGTTGATGATCACTTAATATAAGAAAATTGATACATCTCTGATATTCCAAATTCCAATGAACAATCATGCAATTCTTCACAACCCAGGATGACAAGAGCCCATATATAATGAAGCACCAAACAGATAGCAACATGCAAACCACACGATGTCTTTAATTACCAGTGATCACTAACTTAAAAACAGATTTTCCATGGAGTTTTTTTTTTTTGGGCCACTATTTTCCATGGAATTTTCAAGCAACCAACGTATGCATATATATGCTAGCTAGCTCCAAACAATCTAGAGCAATACAATGAAAAAGTAGAAAGGTAGCTTCTAGGCATCCTATTGATCTTGAAGGGGAATTGGATCAATTAACGCTTGGGTTACATAATGTTTGACAGTATTCTCTGGCGTTGCGAATCCGTTGTCCTCCTTGTATATTACATCCGACATCGTTGCAAAGTAGAAAGCTAGGGAGGAATATAGCTTTGCCACGGGCCATGGCCTCATCCAAGCCTCATTTAAATCCTTCCACGCTGCTTCGATTAAACCTTTATAACTTTCAATTGCTTCCTCCTCTGAAAAACCATAGTGCTTCATATAGAGATCCCTGCCAGAAATTTGTCCCCTCCTCTTGTCTTGCCACTAATTTTAAAGTTTAATCCCAATATTAGTTTCCACCCACACAATATTATAGTAACTATTATTGAATAAAAAGAGAATGAATAAAATTATATACATGGCTATAGCATGTGTCAAAAGCTAGTTATAATATATATGTACCTCGGCCGATATATCATTGTACAGGCGGCATAATAGGCTGCAAGCTCTCGCAATTTTGTTATCTGGATTCAGCCATTGATAAACAGTTTCATCTGCTTCATCTATCCCAATCATGGACAGAGCCACTGTGAGAAAGCCTCCCACCGACCATAATCCAATTTCTATATACTCATCAAATGTTGGCCTTGAACCTTCGTGCAACCATCGGGCTTGTATATCGTAGAGTTGCACCAGTCTCACAAGCTAAACACCATGCAAAAACAAAGTAAAATCTACAATAAATTCTATCTAGGAGTATTAATTCATAAAGAATTATTAAGAATTACTAACTCATAAAGCAATACTAGCTAGTAGTAGCAATTATGAAATAATACTTGGTAATTTAATTTACCTCTTTCTTGGTTGAATAAACACTATAGGCTCTTTCTTCCTTGATCATTTCCTCCTCTGTTTCAGCAATAATATTTATGACAACCTCGTATAGTGTTTTCAAATACTCTGTTGGTAGCTCATCCTTGGCTCTAATATCAAATCTGAATACGAATTATTAATTAATATAATAATTAAATCTTATTAATTAACAAAGCAATTAGATATCATATCTTATGGAGGCAGGAGTAGTGGAGAGTAAAGTGGAATATTAATGGAGAGAGGAATCAACCTTTCCAAAGCCTTGGTGAAATGTTGGAGTTCTTCATATTTACCGTATGAATCATAGCTATCATCTATATATGTGAAGGCTAACATCCATTTAGTCCATATGTTGCGAGCACGTGCGAAACGTGGTTCAAAATACATTCCTACTGCACATAAGAAAGCCTCCACAATTCTATGTCTCGCATATGGAATTCGTGTTTCTAAGTTTGATTCTTTCGACCAACTGCAACAAAGGATAATTAATGACATTTTCTAATTTTTTAATTGGGATTACAATTTACTCTTTCTGGGAAGGGCTGGAATTTGTAAAGAAATATGAAACTTGTGTCTAAATTAACACCTATATATATACAAAGAAACTTTTTTTTTTGGCCAAAATATACAAAGAAACTTGGGTTGTTAAATATAATGTACCTTGTGAGGACTTTAAGTTCCTGCTGATGCAACATTTGAAGCCGGTTGAAATCATATTTAGCAAACTTGAGAAGTATATCATTTCTGGATTCATCTTTCTCATAGAAAGAAATATACTGCTTTGCTTCCAATCTTGACATGCCTCTGTGGTAAGGCCGATACAAGGCCTTTTCAATGTAGTCAGCAAGATAGGAACCTGATATTTGCTTTGCCATGGATTCCAAGCGCGACGTTGTGAAGGCAAGGGCTTCATCTAGAACATCCTCTCCATGCAGTCTCCATTGACTAGCTTCATACAAGCTTATCATACCCTTAATGTCACTTGCTATTTCTTCCTTGAAAAAGCCATCACCATTTTTGAATTTGCTAAAAACATCTGCAGCTCAAAAATCCATCAAACATGTTGCACCAATTAGCATATCCATATAAGAAATAGCTGCTATTATGAATTATATATAATAATGGACTTACCACAAGACATTTTATAGCCATTCGACCTAAAAACTTGAAATATGATTGAAGTGGTGTGCAAGTCAAAGTCCTTGTCGTCCAAAAGCTCCGGCAAAGTGATGAAAAGATGACTCAATTGCTCTTCAATTTCATTATCATAGTGATATGAAAGTCCCAAACGATACAGAGTGTTAAGCGTAAATATGTTTTCTATTGGGTCTTTTGAAGAAGCCATTAACATGTTTTTTGCCAATCCTTTGAGGACTTCCACTTGTCTTGAGCAAGATTCAAAATCCTTCATATATACAAAAGAATCATAAACATTATATGCTTTCACTTAACATGCATTAATGTTTGATGTATTTATAAATATTGGAAAACGAAATAAATATTGACTTCACCGATTCACTGAATGGAAGATTTATGAAAAAATCGCCCCATATGTCGGGAGGGAAGTGTGCCAAGGGACGGTCAACTTCTTGATGGGTAGGAGTAGCGGCATCTGCTGATCTTGCAAGATTGGTTTTCAATGATGCAGGTCTTCTTGGTAAGTGATTTGCAGCAAGGCAACCATACTTTCCCTTTGTTTTGGGTGGAAACATTGGGCGATAAGTATCTCTAGAGACAGGAGAGGAAGTGGCAAGAATATTTAATTTTAAAGCTGCCATGTCTTTTGATATACTATGTGGAATTAAGCAAGAAGAGGGTAGAGTAGTGAACAAAGAAGATAAAACAGAGAGAAGAAGAAAACTTAAACAGAATAGGAAAGAATTTGGTTGCTAGTCTTGCATGTTTAATGTTTTCATTTATACTAGTTCACAATAATTACAACTAAGAATATAAGAAACAATTGTTTATTTGCACGAAACAAAATAGCTTGAGCAAAGACATGTGTTATGCACTTGTCATCATGCAAATTAAGCTAAAGACAATTCATAACAGCACATATAAAACAGCTGCTGTTGAGTTTGAGGGAGCACGTTAGTCAACCAAAAGCGAGAGGGAAAAAAAAAAGAAAAAAAAATGGTAAATAAATTAAAATGTTTAGTATGATAAATTAGAAAATTGTAAAAAATAAAAAATAAGAAGAGTAAAAATTACCAAAAAGTTTGGCATGATACTCTTATTTGTTATTCTCAATATTAAAATTTTTAAATAAATAAATAAGTAACACCTCCCAAGAAAGAATCTAAAAATGATATAAATATCGGCTCCATCGAACAGAATATACATAAGAATCCTAACAAAAATAAATTAAAAATCTATATTAAAATTAAAAAAAATACGAATTATATAAAAAAATATTGATACATTTCCATTAATTAAAACAATTGGTGCTAATATATTCTCGAGTTTTGCGATTGAAAACATCTCATAATTTACATATCTCAACTTTAAATACTTCAACCATAATGATATTCAGATATTTCACATAGTAAAACATAATTGACCTTTAAAGGATGCAGAATTGAAACAAAAAAATATATTATATTATATTATATTATATATACATGTACAATAATTTTGTCAATTGATATATAGCCAAAAGAAATTTGTTTTGTAACGTAAAGATTAAATGTAATTTTTAAATTCAAAACCGAATTCTATCCTGTTGTTAGTTGACATAACAAAAACGATACAATAATATCAACATCAAGAAACAAAAACAAATTCAAAGCATAATATTTTCTAACATTGCAATCCATATATATAGATATAAACAAATGTAACCGTTAAATCTTTTTTTGGTGAAAAATGTAACCGTTAAATCTGAGAAAATGAAAAGACACGAATTGATGACATTAAATTTATATAACATCAATATAAATAGCACAACCCTTCAAATTCAATTAAATTAAAAAAACCGTTTATACACCACTAAACTAAAAGTTACTAAAATTTAAACAAAAAACATTTCATATAACGACTAAGTTTATTTTAACAAGTTGGTCGACTGTGCTAAAGCGTCGGGCATCTTTGATTTTTGGCTGATATTAGCTTTTTTTTTTTTCAAAGAGGTTCATAAGTTAAATTTCTTTTTTAAAAAAGGATCATAAGCAAATTTCTTTTGTCAAAATGATTGCATTCTATATTTTCGGATGTAGAAATTCTTATGTTTTATAATATATAACAATGAGAATATGCATAAATATACATATTTAGGTCCTAGAAGAATGAGAAAGCGCTTTTAAGTGGCAAAACAATTAATTACCAAAAAGGACAGGGAGAAAAGGAAGTGCATAAAACTGATTAAGTGGCTTTTTAGTAATCTGATAAGGGAGAAAAGATAAAAAAAAAAAAAGACAATATAACGGCTCCTCATCAATTATGATTTGAAGCCTTTTCATTAACCCACTCAAATAAGGTTTAGTGTGTGTAGTGTAATGAATTATAACCATGAAAACATATTCAAACTTTAAATAAAAAACTCTTCATATGTACTTAACAAAAAAATATAATCAAAATTTAAATAAAAACCCCTCATATGTCTAATAAAAATTACTAATCAAATTTTAAATAGAAAAACACTTCCCCTTAAATGTTGGGTTTTTTGTGTTGAACCCAACTTTATAAATAGAAAAACACTTCTCATTAAATATTGGGTTTATTGTGATAAACTTATATATTTTTTATGATAGAAATATTATATTATTATAAGAAACAATAAGAGTAAGAAGGGAAAATAAAATTAAAAAAAAATTCTAAGCAAAGCAATTCATGGATTCAAGAACAAATTGGGAATATTCTCGGTATTTTATTAACTAGTGGCCCCTCTTTAAAAAAAATTATACTCTCTCTGTCCCTTTATCTGTCGCTTTTCCTTGTCCCATTTTATCTGTCGTTTTGGACATAAAATACCTTATTCCCAAAATTATCCTCATTTAAAGTATATGGAAAAGGCTAAAAGTTCAATTAGGGGCTTGAACTTTAGGGGAAAGGTCAAATAAGGGTCTAACGTTTCAAAAAGGTCAAATTGGTGCCTGACCTTTGCGATTTGGACCAATTAAGTCCAAACGTTAAAGCAAACGGGATGTATATTACACTACAGTGAGAGAGCGCGTCAATTTTGTTTATTACATATATATATTCAAAATATATATTTTAAATATTCACCAAAAATATATATTTTAAATAATTAAATAATTTTCAAAAAAATAAATAATTTTAATTATATAAAATGTTTCTTTTTTCTGGGCAAAAGAATTTTCAATACTTCTTTTCTTTTTTCGTTCTTTACGTTCTTTTTCTTATCAATCATTCCTCTCCCCCACTGATTGAAGTTTTTTTTTTTTTTTTTTTTTTCTTTTTAATTAGACGAGATGGTGACTTGGGTTTAATCCAAAGCCCCATAGCATTAGTAGAAAACAAAGAGAAGAGGGCGTGGGTTTACTCTAGGTCTGATATAGATTTGGGTTTTTGTCTTGGAATTTTTTAGACCCAAGGCAAAGGAAATCCTCTAAATGAAAAACAAGGCTGGAAACGCAAATAGGGAGTAGAGGAGAGCTTGTTTGAAACTTTAGGAGTGATTTTGTGTCGCTAGACGGTGTTTGGTGGTGACAAATTGCTGGGATCTAGCCTCAAACTGGGTTTGGTCATTGGTGTGGCTTTCTTCATGCTTTTATTGAAAATTTAGATACTGTATAAAAACATGAGAGAAGACCTGGAGTTAAAAGAGAGAAAATTTGAAAAAGTGATAAAATATTCATGCTTTTCTTCTCCTATTTTAATTTTCAGTTTCATGTAAGGAAAATTTCATTATAGTTCTAGACTATTTTTCCTTTGGTTTTGAATGAGATTTGGACTATTTTGATTTTTGATTTGGGGTTTTGCTTATGAATTTTGTGGTCATTTTAATTTAGGATGAACTATGATACTGCCATTGTTTTTTCTTTTTCCATTTGAGTAAAGCTGAATCTATCCTTTTATGCAAAAAAAATAAAAAAGGCTGAATCTGTCCCGGGTGATTATTTGAATCTGTCCCGGATGAATTTGTTGTTGTTCATTTTTTGTTGGGTTCTAATTTTTATTTTTAATAAAACAATTTTTAGATTAAAATTTTTTACATAACGTCAAACATCACCGGGCCGTTAGACTCAATGGCGCGTGCACCACAAACACTTTGTCAAACCTGATTTTGGATTTAATTGGGCAAAATCGCAAAGGTCAGGCACCAATTTAACCTTTTTGAAACATTAGGCCCTTATTTGATATTTTCCCTAAAGTTTAGGTCCCTAATTGAACTTTTAGCCTATGGAAAATTGGAATGTGATTGTATAAAAAATAAATGAGGAGAGATGTAATCTTAATTGAAGAGGTAATTTAGGAAAGTAAATAATAAGACTTATCAAATTTATTAAATTAACTACTTTAGCTAATTTCCTTGGTATGTACAAAAAGAAGTAACATTTTTTACTGTTATTGGTGGGACCTACATGTTCCACCACCAAATAAATTTTTTTGTTTAACAATTTTTTTAAAATTACTCTTTTCCATCTTTATTTTCTTTATCCTTTTTATTTCAAAATTTTCTTTCTTAGTTCTTATATTTACATTTTCTTTCTTTTAATTTGTTTTTAAAGATTTATTTATATATGTTTCATATATAAATTTGTTAATTTCTTTTGATGATTTAACTTTTTAATTCAAAAACTAATTTAAATTAATATGTGTATATTTTCATTTGGATTTTTAGTAACAAGGAAACTTGTTTAGAATGATTCTTGACCTTTGTGTCGAGCTTGTTGTACGCAAAAGTTCACGCTATTTTGTTTGGCTTTGAACTGGCACTAAAAATGATCTTTTGGACTGCATATTTGAGAGTAATTGCTTGGTTGCAGTAGGGGAGATTAATAAAAGAGGTCCGGTATCATGGGAAGGTGCTTGTTTAATTTATGAAATTCAGGATTTAATGTCCCTCTTTAACTCTTGTTTAATTGAATATGTTCACAGAGAAATTAATTCTTTAGCACATGAGTTAGCACAGTGTAATGCTGATCGTGTGTAGTGCGAAAGCTTACTTCTTGGCGTTTGTAATCCAGACTTTTCAAATTAATGAAATGAAATGATTTTTACTAAAAAAAAATTGTTGTGACTAATCAATTAGTGTACAATTTATATATCACCTTACGAAATCAAGAAGACATTATTTAGTCATTTTCCAAATGCATCATTCTTTGATTGATTAGAGAGAATGAGATGAACATTTAAGTAGAGATAGAAATATAGGTTTAGGTGTTAGGCTCGAATTTGTACTGGATCAGATTGGGATTGGGTTAGATTCTTACTTAAACCCACATTTGTCGAAATACAGGATTTAAAGTAATTAGACCTCAGCCTCATTTGTGAAGTCCAGAAGTCACCAACAAGAGGTCAAAAGGGTTATTGCATATATCGAGTGCAAGTCCATGCTCTCGCAGCGTAGTATAGAGATATGAGAGTTTTGATGAATGAGGGAAATGAGATTTTCATTCATAGTGTTGTTGTGTTACAATGAGTATATTTATACAAGTAGAATTGTGTTGTAAAGTAATTACAATATTGAATTCAAACTAGCATTGAATGAATCAATCCTAGGGAACTAACTTTGAATGGGAAACTGTTTTGACTAGCTTTGAATGGAGAACTGTCTTGACTAACTTGGAATGAGAGTCTGACTTTGAATGATCCTTAAGACGCCCCCTCAAGATGGAGTCTCTGTTAGTGACACCAATCTTGGCTATGAACTAAGTAAATTTTTGTCGAGACAGAGGTTTAGTGAGAGCATCACCAAGCTGGTCATGAGTCGACACATAGAGAACTTTGAGACAACCATTTGTAACCTTATCACGTACAAAGTGGAAATCAATGGCAATGTGTTTCATCTTGGAGTGCAAAGCAGGATTAGCAGAAACATAGGTAGCACCAATGTTGTCACAATAAATTGTTGGAGCTTGGATAAGTGGAATGTGCAGTTCAGATAGAAGATTCCGAATCCATGCTATTTCAGCTGCAGCACCAGCAATAGAACGGTATTCAGCTTCAGTTGAGGACCGAGCAACTGTTTTTTGTTTGGAACTTTTCCAAGAAATCAAATTCCCACCATAGTAGATGAGGAAAGTAGAGTTGGATTTGCGATCTCCTTTGTCGCCAGCCCAGTTTGCATTAGTATAGGCAACCATGGAATTTTCTGATGAGGGCACTATATTAAGCATGAGGCCATGAGTAGTTGAACCTTTTAAGTACCATAAAACTCTCTTCAAGGCCTGCCAATGAACATCAGTTGGTTGATGCATAAATTGAGCCAACTTGTTGACAGAAAAAGAGATATCAGGCCTGGTGATAGTCAAGTACTGTAGTGCACCTACTATACTTCTGTATTCAGTGGCACTAGGGAGAGCAGTACCATCAGTGAGACTAAGAGAGGAGGAAGAACACATGGGCGTGGAGACAGCCTTGCAGTCAAGCATTTTAGTTCTTTCTAGTAAGTCAAGCACATATTTTTGCTGCGAGAGAAATAGACCACCACCTGTGCGAATCGTCTCAACACCAAGAAAGAAGTTTAGTGGCACCATTTCCTTGAGAGAGATCTGTCTTGACAATTCTTCAACAAAATCAGTAATAGCAGAGGAAGAACTTCCAGAAACAATAATGTCATCCACATACACTACGAAGTAGAGAGTAATTCCATCATGATGATAAATAAAATGAGAAGAATCAGACTTAGACTGAGAGAAGCCATAAGCAAGAAGAAAGGTTTTTAGCGTGTTGTACCAGGCACGCGGAGCTTGCTTCAAACCATAAATTGCCTTATCCAACTTGCAAACATAATCAGGATATGTAGAGTCAATAAAGCCCGGAGGTTGCTTCATATACACATCTTTAGATAACTGCCCATGGAGGAAGGCATTATTGACATCAAGTTGAAAAGGAGGCCATTTGTTTTGCAAAGCAATAGTTAGAACCAGCCTAATGGTTTTAGGCTTGACAATAGGGCTGAATGTCTCATGATAATCCAGGCCAGGCCTTTGATTGAATCTTTTTGCGACCAATCTAGTCTTGTACCGAGAGATAGTGCCATCAGGATTTTGTTTGATCCGAAAAACCCACTTGCATCCAACTAGATTCTGAGCGTCAAAAGAAGGAACCAAGTGCTAGGTTCCATTTTTAACAAGAGCATTAAACTCTTTAGACATGGCATGCCGTCAGTGAGAATCTTTCAAGGCTTGCGAGACACAGGTTGGTTCAGGCGTCATGGGTGCTGGATGTTTGGTTGTGTGATGGATCTGTTTGGGTTTGAAGATATTGTTGCGAGAGCGAGTCATCATGGGATGAGTGCGACTATTCTGTGGAATTGTTGGCACTGAAGAGGTTTGTGGATCTAGTGGCACTAAAGAACCATGAGTGGCCAAAGAGTCAGAATGATTTTCTTGTGGAATTAGTGACACTGAAGAGGAAGCATTAGTGGTAGTAGGTATGGAAACAGTGTTTGTGGAAGATGTGTTTACCTCATTTGAAGGAGCAGTGGAGACTGGAGATGCTGCAACTTCAGGATTAAACATTAGCACAGATGATGAAGAGTGACCAACTGAAGGTAAATTTAGTATATGTAGATTAAGACATTAAAGAAACTCAGTAGAGTTCAAAAGAAGTATCTGAGTTTGATGGCAGCATAGAGTAAGGAAACTTAGTCTCATCAAATACAACATGCCTCGAAGTGTAAATCTTTTTGGATTCAGGATCAAAACAATGATAAGCATTTTGATTATCTGAGTATCCTACAAAAACACAAGGCATGGACCAACACTCAAGTTTGTTTTTCATGTAAGGGCGTAGGTTTGGATAGCATAAAGAACCAAATACCCTTAACTTTTCATAGTGAGGATCACGTTGAAATAAAACCTTAAAGGGCGACTGAAGATCAAGAATAGGAGTAGGCATGCGATTGACAAGATAGACTGCTGTTTTGAATGCCAAAGACCAAAACTCAGTGGGAAGAGAAGCTTGATGAATTAAGGTAAGGCCAGTTTCGATATGTAGACACCCGCTTTTAATTGATATCCTTTTAATAAAATTACCAGGGGTATTTCTGTAATTTTTGCCTCAAGGGCATTCTGGTCATTTTCACTAATAGGGGTATTTTGGTCATTTTCGTAAGGGATTTTAGCTTGGGGTAGTTTAATCAGTGATTCCTCTAAGTTGGTACTTGATACTCGCTTTATTACCCAAATTTGAAAAGGGGGAATGAATAAATAAAACAGAATGGCTCATTTGGGCTTATGATTGCTTAATTGGGCTTGTACCTCCTTATTAACTATTAGTTAGGACCTTGTGAACAATCATAGCTTTAGGCTTACATTGGTATATTAAGTTTGCATACGGGCGATAGATTCAGAAGATTAACACCATTTCTTGTCTAATTTAAGGTAAAAGTATAGCCTTACAAACCAAATAAGCTACGAAAAAGAGAGAGAATGTCGACTCTCATTTGATCATGATACACTGTACAATAACCTAGATTATCATATCAATAAATAAAATCTCTTAGTGAAGGTTTTTTACACTTGACACTTAGCACTTTCAATAACAAAGTTCACATTTTGTTACATAACTCAACATCTTTGTTTGGTTCCCTTACTACAAAGCTAAGAATGCAAAACAAACAATGGGAAAAGTTGGATTAGTGCAGTTCTCGGTCCCGTTCCAGAAACTTGGAGCATTTCAAGCCAAAGCAAAACCTGCAGGAGTATAGAAGAGGCAAAAGAGGCGAAAACAGCAAAATTGTGCCCCAAGCTTTAAAGGGTAAGGAACCATTAAGTTGGTGAAAACCCTGGTTCAACTAAACAAGCAGGCAGCAAGCAAAAAAAGAAGCACAAGAGTAATGCAACAAGACAAGGGAAAATAGGCAATACAGGCAAAACAATAGAGAGCAAGACAACAAACACAAAGCGGTACATGGTAGTAAAAGCAGATGAACCGAAAGCCTGGGGAAGTTTACTATTGGCCAAATGGGGAATAAGACTCGAAAATCAATTTCTGAATCTCACATTCGCCAACAAGGCCTTAAAGCATGCACAAGCAAAGTGGATTAGGCAAGGCACATGCACATGGCCTTTCATGCAGCATACGAGTCCTCAAAAATAGCATTCAAGAGTAATTCCAACATGACATTATGCGCATCTGTGATCAGAGGAATAGGTTCGATGCAACAAGAACAGAGTAAAGTACAGAAGCAAAATTAAACAATGCACCCATATAGCCAAATGAAATGCAGCAAGATTCAAAACATCACATTCAAGATCTGCAGAGCATTTAATGTCTAGGCCACACTTACAGACCATCACTCATTGCAACAATTAAGTACAAGATCCAGCAACTAGTGCCATTTTCAAGAGGCAAAGTAGACAAGCGGAGAGATAACAACATTCATCATATAAACAAAATATTAGATAGGATGCCATGATAGGCTCATACATGATCCAGATCGCATACAAGGAAATGAGGCATTCGAGGAATTAACAACATAGTAAGTCAGTGATAACCAATACTCATGCAAAATTGGGAAACAAATTCAAACAAGCAGGGCCATTAGGCTTTAACAAGCATCCTGGCAGTGTTTAATGACAAAGGATTCTAAAGCAAGTTAGCTAAAACATTAAGCTGCAAAAACAAAAGATCAAAACAGTGGTAGGCATTCATAATGGATCATAAAGCCGCAGCAAAGTGCAAACATTTAAGGATTTTCTTTCGAACAGAGGTGCACACGTCAAGAGTATTCAAAGCAGTGGGAAAGAAAGGTTCAAGACAATTCGGGGTTATCGGAACTTCACTCACAAGTATACATCACACTTCTCAACAGGATTTGCAAATAAATAAAGGGCGGGAAAAGAAGTCAATACCAGAGATGAGGTTGCATGCCTCTGTTGGTGCCAGGATGTTTTAGAGTTGCCAAGTCAGCAACTCACACACAGAAGCTTAAACAGGGATTAAAATGAAGTCAAGTGAAATAAAAAAGGGCTAAAGGATAAATAGGTCACTTGAGGAAGTTACTCAGCATAGACAACTTAGCGGACGAATATCAAGGAAATTTCAAGGAAGGGGAGGAAGGTGATGACTCACCTCATTTCCCGCTCCAATCTTATCCGGCTAAAACACCTGCACCATAAACAGACAAAGATCAGAAAGTTCCGGAAGGAAAATCAGAGAATGGGGATAAGAAGAATTAGCTGGCAAGAGGGGTAATTGGCAAGGGAGGAGGAAGAAGTGCTTATCTTTAAAAGGAGAAGACTTTCACGAATTAGGGGGGATATTTCAGAGGGAAAACTCTGCCAAAATAGAACTAGGGTTTCAGTATTACTGGAAAAATTCTACAGATTCAATCTCTCCCAAATTTTGAACACACTCATTCGCTGAAGATCAACCCTCATGGCTATAGAAACAACAAAAAAACAAAAAGAGAAAAGAAGAACTTTGTTTACCTGAAGAGAACCCTCTGTCAAAACCTCCTTTTTCTATTGTTCATTCTTCCTTGGCATGTTGAGTCTTCGATTCCTCTTGTAAAAGTTCGGGAGAGTCGAAATAAGGCCGCTAGTTTTGAGTTAGTGTTTCGGTGTTCCGAGCGGCGAAAGGATAAAGAAGGCAGTGAAGAACCATATACCTGAAGATCAAGGTCATCATACAGTACGTTTCCGAGATCGGAAAGCCTAGGAGGGTTGCAGGAAAGCCCGATTTGAGGGATTTGCAGTGTGCTTTTGGGTAAATGAGGCTCAGATCTGAACCCGCGGAGAGGAGGAGAAGAAATCTGGATGCTTTGAGCTCCATTACAGCTCCGATCGAAGTCAGGTGCAGTGGCGCTGCCACTGGGCGATTTCAGGGGAAGAGGCTTAGGCGGCTAGGGTTTCTGAGCTTGAAGAAGGAAGAGGAAAGGTGGTTTATATAGTATCCCGTACGGTTCAACCCGTACCCGACCCGTTTGGGACCCGCAGAGGCCCATTTCCGAAATTGGGTAATCTCTAAACTTGGGCTTTAAATTTATCTTTAAGTATGTGGGCTTTTCATTAGCATCTGGGCTTATGTTAATTCAAGGTTTAGTGATTTAAGTTTAAATTACTAAAAATCATAAAATCAAAAAAGACAAGATAGATTAATCAACCACTTTTCATCCATATTCATTTCTTTAAATGATTGACTAATGAC
Organism: Corchorus capsularis; assembly: GCA_001974805.1. NCBI lineage: Eukaryota > Viridiplantae > Streptophyta > Magnoliopsida > Malvales > Malvaceae > Corchorus > Corchorus capsularis. Next base: position 17,600 of record AWWV01006565.1, read on the forward strand.
CTGTTCATTTGAGAAGAAAATTAACACCGATGATGGAAAAATTGGGTGAAATGTGACAATACTTGTCCATTTTAATCATAATTTCCTAGGCTTGGAGCATTAATTTGGGGTCTTACCAATCAAGTGGAAGGTGCCCAAATAATACTCCTTGTATAAATATTTGGGTAAAATGTGATTAACCGGAATACATGCATCATGTGCATCAGTAAAAGCAGTTAAAGAACTTAATTCAGGGAAATTAAGTAAAAGCAGTTAAAGAACTGAATTTAGGACAATTAAGTAAAAGCAGTTAAAGAACTTAATTCAGGGCATTTAAGTAAAAACAGTTAAAGAACTTAATTCAAGGCAATTAAGTAAAAAGCAGTTAAAGTCTTAATTCAGGGTAATTAAGAAAAGAAAGTACAGTCAAGGTCCTAAGTTGGGCAATTAAGAAGAGTAAAGTCTTAATTCAGGGTAATTAAGAAAAGAAAGTACAGTCAAGGTCCTAAGTTGGGCAATAAAGAAGAGTAAAGTCTTAATTCATGGTAATTAAGAAAAGAAAGTACAATTAAGGTCCTAAGTAGGGCAATTAAGAAGGGTAAAGTCTTAATTCAGGGAAATTAAGAAAAGAAAGTACAGTCAAGGTCCTAAGTTGGAAAATTAAGAAGAGTAAGAGTCTTAATTCAGGGTAATTAAGAAAAGAAAGTATAGTCAAGGTCCTAAGTTGGACAATTAAGAAGAGTAAGAGAACTTAATTCTGGGTAATTAAGTAAAAGCAGGTAAAGAACTTAATTCAAGGTAGTTAAGTGAAGGAGCAGTTAAGAACTTAATTTAGGGAAATTAAGTAAAAACAGGTAAAAAAACTTAATTCAGGGCAATTAAGTAAATATAGTCAAAATCTTAATTCAGGGCAATTAAAAAAAGTAAACATAGTCAGTCAACATCTTAATTCAAGGAAATAAGGTAAAAGCAGTCAAAGGAGCTTAATTCAGGGAAATTAAGCAAACATGGTCAAAGAACTTAATTCAGGATAATTAAGTAAAAAGCAGTTAAGAACTTAGTTTAGGACAATTAAGTAAAAGCAGTTAAGAACTTAATTCAGGGTAATTAAGTAAAAGCAGTTGAAGGACTTAATTCAAGGTAATTAAGTAAAAACAGTTAAAAGGTAAGGATAGGCACAGACTTAATTTCAAGGAAGGAAATTAGGTAAAGACAAGCATAAACTTAATTCAGGGTAATTAAGTAAAGTAAGCACAGACTTAATTTCAAGGAAAGAAATTAGGTAAAGACAAGCATAGACTTAATTCAGGGTAATTAAGTAAAGTAAGCACAGACTTAATTTCAAGGAAGGAAATTAGGTAAAGACAAGCATAGACTTAATTCAGGGTAATTAAGTAAAGTAAGCACAGACTTAATTTCAAGGAAGGAAATTAGGTAAAGACAAGCATAGACTTAATTCAGGGTAATTAAGTAAAGTAAGCACAGACTTAATTTCAAGGAAGGAAATTAGGTAAAGACAAGCATAGACTTAATTTCAAGGAAAGAAATTAGGTAAAGGCAAGCACATACTTAATTCAGGGTAATTAAGTAAATTAGCAAAGACTTAATTTCATAAGAATTAAGTAAAATCATCAAAGACTTAATCCAAAGATGATTAAGTAAGATCAGACAAAAACTTAACCTCCGGGGATTAAGTAAAGAAAAGGATTTGGTTCCAAGGAAGGGAATTAAGTAGCGCAAAAGACTTGATTCCAAGGAAGGGAATTATGTAAAGAAAAGGACTTGGTTCCAAGGAAGGGAATTAAGTAGAGCAAAGGACTTGATTCCAAGGAAGGGATTTAAGTAGAGTAAAGGACTTGATTCCAAGGAAGGGAATTAAGTAGAGTAAAGGACTTGATTCCAAGGAAGGGAATTAAGTAGAGTAAGGGACTTGATTCCAAGGAAGGGGAATTAAGTAGAGGACTTGATTCCAAGGAAGGGAATTAAGTAGAGTTAAGGACTTAATTTCAAGGAAGGAAATCAAGTCAAGTTAGGGACTTAATTCAGGGTAATTAAGTAGCGTCAATAAAGGGACTTAATTCAGGGTAATTAAGTAGCGTCAATAAAGGGACTTAATTCAGGATAATTAAGTAGCGTCAATAAAAAGGCTTAATTCAGGGTAATTAAGTAGCGTCAATAAAAGGCTTAATTCAGGGTAATTAAGTGGAGTCAATAAAGAGCTTAATCTAAGAAGAGATTAAGCAAAACAATAAAAGGGCTTGATTCATAAAAATTGAGTCAATAAAAGAAGGGAATAATGAGACGGCTTAATCTAAAAAGAATTAAGTCAGAATAAAAGGCCTAGTAACATTGGCCTAATCCGAATAATTAAGTAAAAACAAAATAACAATTTGGACTAAATAAAGAACTAATTAAGGTCGATTATAACTCGTTTAAAGAGAATGATAGTATTGGACATGAATAGGTTTAAGAATAGAAGCAACCAACGGTAGAGACCCATAGTTAATCCTAGACCAGTAAGTGCCGTCGTTTCGACCGGCGTCGTGGGGGTGCTAATCCTTCCCCACGCGTACCCGACTCCCGAACCATAGACTCTGGTTAAGCAGACATTATTAGGTTTAGTATTACCTAATTAGGTTAATATTAGACTTAATAATCGGATAGGTGGCTAATCACACCTAAGTAAAAAAGATTAGTGGCGACTCCCCATAGAACATATTAGTTTCCCCCAAGTCGTTCGAACGGCGGGGTTCGGAATCGCCCCCGGACCCGCACGTTGCGACACGACAACATTTCGATGTCGTCTTTCAGCTATACCATTGTGTTCAGGAGTATGTGGGGGAGTTTGTAAATGAGAAATTCCATGAGGTTGTAAAAATTGTTTGAGCTTTTCATACTCACCACCCCCATCAGAATAAATTGAGATGATATTGGCACCAAAAAATTTCTCCACTACAGCCTTGAACTTTGGAAACAAAGAAAAAAGATCAGATTTCTTTTTGAGAGGAAAAAACCAAACATATTTAGAATAATGGTCAACAAAGATCACATAGTATGAATAACCATCAATTGATTGTGTGGGTGCAGGACCCCAAAGATTAGTATAAACTAACTCAAGTGGTTGAGTACTAGACAATGTGGATACTGAAAATGGCTGCTTATGACTTTTATTGCATTGACAAGAATTACAAGATGAAAAATTAACATTAGATGAAGGAAGAGAAAAACCATTGACAATGCGATTTAAAATGGATCGAGAAGGATGACCCAAACGCTTGTGCCAATCAAAGATGGAGGTACGGACTGTGGGGTAGCATTTTGGTGTAGGACTAGAAGAAGATGGATGCTGAACATGAAAATTGGATGGAAAATGGTAGACATCGTCAACATTTAATCCCTTAGTGAGCACCTTCCGAGTCTACAAGTCCTTCACAAGAAAACATTCAGCATCAAATTCAACTGACACACTGTTAGCTTTACAAAACTTAGAGATTGAAATAAGATTTTGTGTAATTTCTGGAACACACAGGACATCTTTTAAGGAGAAAGAAACGGTAGGAGAATTAAGAGAGGTGGTGCCTGAATGTGTGATTTTCAAACCTGAACCGTTGCCAACAACCATTTCATCAGTGCCATCATAATCTGAATTGATTGAAAGATCCTTCAACTCAGCAGTAACATGATGAGATGCCCCAGAGTCCATACACCAGCTTTTGTTAGTGCGAGCAGAGTGAGCATAATTTGCTTTTGGCTGAGAGGCAAAAATTGCATGCCTTTTCGACATTGTCGAGCAGTGTGACCAACTTTTTCACAAAACTGGCACGAAGGGCGATTGCCAGAATCACCATTTGTTTTCTTATCAGAAAACCTGTTGTAATTACCATTGCGAGGCCGTGGACCATTATTTCGGCTATTTTGGTTGCTAGAATACCGTCGGGTATAATTAGCAGTACGTACAAAAACTGCATTGTTTTCTTGAGCCACTTCCTGTTTCAAATGCATCTCAAATGCAAGTAACTTTTCATGTAACTCATCAAAAGTGATGGGAGTCTCCCTTGCTCGGACTACTGTTGAAATTTCTTTATAGTCACTACCCAGACCATTAAGAATGTAGAGAACAAGATCGTCCTCATCAATAGCGGATCCAGCTAAGCGGATCTCATCAACAATATGCTTCATTTGTTGCATATACTCAGCAACAGGCTTATTCCCACGCTTTGTGCATGTGAGATTGTTTTTCAAATCCATGACACAAGAGCGAGAGCGACTGGCATACATCTTGGTTAGAGTCTTCCATGCTTCACAAGAGGTTTTGGAAGCAGCAATCAAAGGCAAAACAGATTCGGAGGAAGATGCCAAAATAGCATGAAGTATCAGCTTATCTTGGCGAAGCCAAAAACTGTAGGCAGGATTTGAAATTTTGTCGTCATCCCTGTCAATTTCAGGGGGAGGAGAAGGAAGAGAACCATCGATGTAGCCAACAAGGTGTAGACACCCTAATTTATCTTGTATCCTTTTAATAAAATTGAGTGGCTCCTAAATTTCCATCAGGATCCCCCAGGGGCATTTTGGTCATTTTGTACTAGGGGACACTTTAGTCATTTTTTTAATTCGATGCTAACTTAAATCGGCATGTTCATTCTAGCATGTAAATTTAGGCATATTACATTGCATGTCAAGATCAAAATAAGAAAAAGAAGAAAGAAAAGAAGATTTTCCTTTAAATTATCCTAATTGTTTCGTTAAATTGCATTGT